>CANNZV010001630.1:86975-157474 GCA_947561585.1 Caprella mutica | reverse complement strand
ATTTGAACCACCCTTAATTAAAACCTGTAAATGGTTATTACAAGGAATTGCATCTTTCTCTCCCTCTAAGCCAAGCCAAGGTCTATGTCCTTTACAAAATTGACCATCAGGATTTGATTCATGAGTATTAGGATTATCTTTTGAGGTGGCTTTAATAGCTTCTTTGCTTAAACCAATCCTTGCCAAAGCACTATCATGTACCATATTTCCATCCTTATTAACATTCATTAATCCTGCAAGCGTTTTCTTACAGCATGGTATGCCTTTGTCATTAGAATTTTTCTTCTTAGTGCATTTTATAAGAATACTACCTAAATCACCAGACCCAGGAAGCGAATGATAAGAAAGATGATGCTCAAAACCATCATTTGGAATCGGTCCATTATGTACCCATTCTTTGAAAGGCACATCTTGTATATGTCCATGTGAACAAACTGCGACAAACCTTATGGGAATCATTTTAAATTTACACTTATCACACTCTATTTTTTCATGTGCTAAAGTTAATTCCACTTCTAACATTCTTCCACAGCTTCTATTGGTACAATGATGCCACTTTGGAAATCGCACAGCAGGTATAGATAAATAATTGTTTTTAAGACCAGACGTTCTAAAAGGGAAAGGTTTAATAAAATATTCAACTTTTAATAACTTTTGTAGCCTTGGTTCTGGTATCCTTAAAGCTAATTCATTAATAGCATTTAAGCCAGCTTGCCTTTTTCTATTTTCTATTTGTTCATCCCATAAATCTAGCCCACATACCATCAAGGATACCTCTTTTGGGAAATTTATTATCTGACCTATCCCAAAAGGAGTAAGCAGTTGACCACTTCTAATATTTTTTATATTTCTAAACATTATCTTGATTATTTGAATAAATTCTAATAGCAGATTCTGTGTCTACCCCTCTCATTGAAGTCGGAGTAGCTAATGATCTATTTTCAAGTATAATTTCATCTCTAACTTCTGTACTTGAGGAGTACATTAATGGTACAAAACCTTCATTCTTTAAAATCCCTAAATTACCTGCATCCCCATACTTTAAAAATCCCTTTTTCCAAAATTGAATTCTTCTCGACAATAGTGCTTTAGTATTTTCCATCTCGTTTTCATCCACTATTTTACACCTACCAACTATCAACTTAGTGATGATTTCAGTTAAGCTGTCAAATTCGATAGAACTAACAATTCTAGGTTCAGTATTTAATGAGGATGCTGAAAAATGTCTGATTAACCCAATTAGAATTGCATGTAAACCTCTCTCTCTCGCATTTATTGAGAATGGAGTTACTGAAGTCGGTTCAACATTAGAATAAATTCTGGTATGATAGCCTTGAAACTGTTCATACTGTGATTTGTCTCTTGGTTTACTTGGACTATAAAGTGTAAATATTAAACCTGGACCATCAGGTACTTTTCTTCCTACTCTTGAACTTGCTTGAATATACTCTGCTGTGGTTTTGGGTTGACCATGTATAAACATCAATCCTAATCTTGAGATATCAACACCTGTTGCTACCATATTCGTTGCTAAACAAATATCCAATGCTGTGTTTTTATTTTTATTAAATTCTGCTTCTAATTTCTTTAAAGTAACTGGTATATCTGACGAACTTATTCTACTTGTCAATTCTTCTATTTTTCGTAAATATCTCTTATCATCATGTTTGATTAATTCTCTATTATGGAGTTGTCCTAAACGCTCCCTAATATCACCATAAACTAATGAAGATGCTCCCCCTAGTTCTCTTATACTATTAAAATAACCTACCAGAGTCCAGTAGTAATCTATAGATTCATGATCTACTAATTCTTTCACTTTTTGCAATACCGAAGAATAAGCTCTTACAATAGATGTTTGAGCTGAAGGATATCCTGATGGCAGTATTCCGATATATCTTCTTCCTGGAAACTTTTGTTCACCCTCATCATTAAGAATACCCAATGATTTTTCTTCTGAGAACCAAGTATCACCAAACTCTAATCCCTGTGCTGGAAATATATTTAGTTGACTAGGATTTTCAATGCCATATAAACTCTTTACTTGTTCGTATGCCCTGCTGATCGTTGCAGATGAAGCTATAATTTTAGGAGGTATAAATTTCGAATTATCAGAAGTTATAAATGGAGGAATGTTCAATTTATAATTATTACATAATGTCTGAATCATCGTTTCGTA
Source organism: Caprella mutica (assembly GCA_947561585.1). Classification (NCBI taxonomy): domain Eukaryota; kingdom Metazoa; phylum Arthropoda; class Malacostraca; order Amphipoda; family Caprellidae; genus Caprella; species Caprella mutica. The sequence continues at coordinate 155,295 of CANNZV010001630.1, read as the reverse complement.
CAGTCCTACCATTGTTCCAAGTGGTCCTGCTATCAAATGTAACTCATCTTGAATAATTAAGTCTGGAGGTGAAATTCGTGTCCAATTATCATCTATTTTTCTAAATCCAAATAAATTCCCTGCCTCTTCTTTCCAAGTAATCATTGCAAATTTATCAACCGTACCTAGCAAGAGCGTTGGTGGTTCTTTATATATTAACTCATCAATGACTTGTAAAGGAAGTGGCTCTTCGGAATATTCACAATTACCATTCTCACATTTAAAAAATACTTTACCTTTTTTACCATCCTCTTTTGTGATTCCTTTAATTTTTACTGTATCATATTTTGTAACATTGTCTAATTTACCTATTTGAGCACCACAACATGGGCATTTCATCACTACAAAATTATATTCTTGATTTATATCTTTTCTTAAACTTCTAAGTTGTTGTATAGCTGTATCGTTTTTATTGGGTGTAGATTTTCCACCAACCCAAAGTCCTATAGAAATTTCATCTTCATCACCTAGTTCTATTTCATTATCTTGTCTAATTAAATCACAGGCACAAATAAGTGAAGCTGCCCTTTCATATTGTTGAGTTGTTAACAATCTTAGTGTATATCTCATCAATACAGATGTACCAACAAATTCTTTCCAGTCGGTATCATCACTACCTTTCATTCTTCGGTAAAAGATATTAAAAGCTGTTAAACCTAAATATGCTTCTGTTTTTCCACCACCAGTAGGAAACCAAATAAGGTCAACTATTTTTCTTTCTTCTGATTTTTCATTAATTATAGAATCTATATTCATCAAGACAAATGCTAATTGAAATGGTCTCCACCTTCCATTATACTTACTTACATCATGAAACTCTTGAATTGTTGGAAATACATCTAACTTATCATCACCACCGATACCTTCCAGAACAAATGATATATCTTTACCTTTCCCTGTTTTTTTCCACTTTCTCAGTTTTGCTTTAGACCGTTGTTGTTGCCAAATCATAGCTCTATTCATCCATCTAAAACATTTTACAATTCTAGAGTTCTCATCTGCATCTAATAAATAATCTATCCCCCTTTTTATTCTTCCTAATGAATTCTTGCATTTATAAATATTATTTTTTGCAGCTTCTTGATATGTAGAATTTAAATCATTGATAGTATCTTCGTTTTTTTGAATCCATTTACTATATTCTTTTAGCATTAATTGAAGACTTTTCTTTGCCTCTCCCCAATCACCTAAATCAGATAAATTTAGCATACTCAGCTCAACATGAACTGTCGGTGCCACTTGTGGCAAATCAAATTCAGGTATAACGGAAGTTTCTAACTTTTGCACTTTTTCACTACCATCACTCTCGATAGACTCCCACTTAACAGAAGTACCATGTCCTATCCCAAAAATTCGTTTTTTCCGATATAGCAAATTCATTTCAGCTTCTTCAATAGTATCATTAGATGCACTCCTTTCTTTGTAGGGCTGAATTAAATTTTTATTATTGGTAAATAGGCTAATTCTATTCTGATATAGAATACGTTTAGAATTGACTTTATCATCAGTTGTAGCTTTGATTTCGTTAACTATCGTAAAGGTATAAGTCATAAAACCTGTATCTAAATCTTCTCTTGTTGTCCTATTAAATATTTTTAAGGATAACCACTTATTATCATCTTCCGTTTTCTTAATCTCTTTTTCATATTTTATTTTATTCTCTGCAAAAAGTGAGTTAATTTTAAGAGGTATTATATCTAAACTTAGCGGTCTTCTCACCCAGTATTCACTGTCTCTAACCGTGTCTTTATATTTCACTAATTCAATTTCACCATTTTGATTTCTTCTCTTAGTAGGCTTTTTTTCTTTGCCTTTTTCATAAAATGCTGAATCAATTTGTATGTTAATTATATCATCTTGTTCATCAGCTTTAAAACGAATAGTAAACCCCATAGCTGAAGGTCTATATTGATTTGCTAAACCAACAGGTTCTTCGTCAGAATTTCCATTTTCAACCATTGATGAATTTCGGCTTTCAGTTTCTTTAAGTTCTGGAGAATTAGAAAGATTATCTATGATATCAATGTCTATTTCATTTGTATTAATATCTGAATCATCTACCTCGTCTATAGTGCTAGATTGAGGATATAGCATACCAGCTCCATACCTTGCTTTGGGAGAACCATGAACCCATGCTAATAAAATTTCTTCTCCTGATGATTCATCTAAATATGCGGGATTAGGACTAGGTCCAATAATTTCTCGTTTTATAGCACTGACTATTTCATCTCTTATATTCATTGTCTAAATTTTGGAAAAATTATTTTTTATGAGTTCTTGATAATCTTTTTGAAGATTCTTATTTAGTAAAATATAAAGTCTTTGTTTGGCTCTTGAAATGCCGACATATAATAATCTTTGTGATTCATCAGAGTCTAAGTCTGTAAATCCTAATAAGATGATTATGGTATTTTCTAACCCTTTAAAAGATTGAATTGTAGTTGATTTGATTTTTGTATTAATTAGCTTTTGCAGATAAGGCGATTTTTCAAAAAAAGAATCATTTATTATTCGTGGTGATAAAATAGTAATATGACTAAGTGGTACCTTTTCTACTTCTAAAGCATTTATTATTTCCTCAAGTTTTTCAGCTTGAGAATTTGTTGTAAGAAATTTGGTAACTATTGCATCCCCATAAATTCTTCCAGATGGAAATTCTGGTTTATCAGTTCCTGTCATCAAAGTATTTTGCTTGGCAATTAATTCTGTATTTCTACAGTTAATCTTTAATGGAGGAAATTTAACAAAATTTGACTTCGTTCTACTATTCAATAGTTCAAGTGATTTGTTGGGGTCATTTTGATATATGGCTTGATTTGAAAAATCCCCAAACATAACCCAACTACCGCCATCTATCCCTCCTTTTAAAATTGAATCAAAAACTTCTAAATAATGAGGTGTTATTAAATCTTGTGTTTCATCAACTATTATAAAATCAAATTTATCATCACCTTCCCAATCTTCACATTGAAGTAAAAATTTAAAAGGAAGTTCTTCTTCATAAAATGCTTGATTATTTTCTCTAGTAGGATTAGTTTTTGTCTCATTCACTAAAAAACTATGAAGTGTCCCGCTATAATATCTTTCTGAAGAAAAAGCTTCAACTCTTTCAATAGATTTTTTCAGTTTTTCTCCTAATAATTTATTGAAGCAAAATATACCTACTTTAAGATTTTGTCTGAGTTTTCTAGTTGCTAATTCAAGTACCATGAGTGTTTTTCCAGTACCAGCACCTCCTCTTATGAGGCATCTTTTATTAAAATTTGTGAAATTTAAAAGCTCAAATTGTTCATTAGTATATACCTCGATTATTTTTTCATTATCTGTTAATTTATTTATCAACGTATAATCAACATCGAAATCTCCTCTTAAAATACTTAATATTTTTTGGCAATCTTTATCCGTTGGTCTAGCATGGTTAGCATCATACCAATACTTGTTTCTACTTTGGTCATGCCAACCTTTTGATAATGCATCTATATAAAAACTAATAGGAAGAACCATTCCTTCTCTAGTAAGAATCTGCCAAGATTGAGCTTCTTGACCAAAATCAATTAATTCATCCATACTAGTAAATGCTACACCAGTACCAAGAATAATCTTTGAAAACCGTTCGTATTCACTTTTAGACTTCTTCAATCTATTCAAAATATATCCTCTAATAGAGTGCATTGTACTATCAACCTGAGCAAAAGGACTTTTACTAGTCCTTGTAGATTTCCCTTTGCCATTTGTATATATCCAAGTTCCTTTTTCTCTGTTGACTTTACCGTGTTTAACCTCTATTGCAAATATTCCATGATTAGGTACTAATAATAAAAAGTCAAGTTCTCCAGTCATATTCTTGAGATGAAAATTAGTAAATACGGAATGTAATATATACATATTATTTACTGAGGAATCATTTTTAAATTTAAAGAACAACAACTGCTCACCTCTTGATTCAAAGTATTCTATTTCGGAAGGAATTAACATATCAGTCTGATATTATTTTTCTAGTTTGGGAATATGCGACAGCAATTGTTTCTTTACTTAATCCTTTTATTGTTCTAAGATTAATTCTAACGTTAAAAAAATCATTTACTTTTACATCAAATTCCTTTGTGTTATTTTCTTCTGCTAAAATGATTCTTCCCAACTTACTTAGAGTTTGTTTCTTAATTTTATTCCTGATATTTTTATCAAAAGCTCGTATTTTCTTTCTTGCTATATTTACCCTATCAAATAAATTTTCATTATTAGTTGCTTTTAATATAAGTTGTAAGTTCTGCTCGGCTGGTGCTAATAATTCTTCATCATTCATCCATCGCACTAGATTTATTTTAGAGGGATTACTATCTTTAATTTGGTATTTTGATTTGATTTCCATCAATTCCTTTCCAACGAAATGATAGCTATTTCGGTAACTATAAAAAATTTTCTCAAGACTATATTTCCATTTATCTAAATCTTCAAATACTTCTTCTAAGTCATTTTTAGATCTTGCTATTTCCCTTAATTGTTTTCTATCCAATTTATATTGGATGAGTTCCATACTCTTAAATAAATCTTTAAATCCATTTTTTTTAATTGACACTGTTCCATCTGAAAGTATACTTGATGTTAGCACCTTACTTCCTTTTGGTAAATACATCCAATCACCATTTGAAAATGTCACGATATTTGAACGCACACTTGCTTCATTATTCTTTAGTTCATATTTAGAATAATTATACTTCCTTAAAGAATCAAACAAATCATCATTAGTAGAATCGCTTCTATTAGAATCACATTTAGAGCTTAATATCAGTATTTTTTCTTTGACCTCTGACTGAATACTGTTATTATCTATAACTTTGTAAGTACCTGGAATATCAACTATATCTGAAACATTATCTGTAAAAAATGTATTCATATATAATCTTTTTAAGTAATGAGCTACTTTTCTGCTTTCATTTGGCCAACATTGTATATTCACATCAGGTATAAAATCTAACACACAAGCCTTTTTTAAATACTCTACATATTTTTCTTTATATGGTTCGCCTGTGAAAAATAAAGAATCAATTTCCGAATTAATATTATCTACAAATTTATTTGCTTTTTCTAAATTGAAAGGAATGAAAGTGCTTTTGTTATCAATAAATATTTTCTGTCGGAAAATATTTATTGAACCATCGGAGTCAATTATTTGCTTTGAATTTTTAAAACTAGGTTCAATAATAGAAAACATTTCTTTTAACCTACTATTTATATAGGAAGGGATACTATTACTTGATTGTTTAAGATGTCTTTTAAATTCTATCAGTTTTTTCTCAACAAGTTGATAGTTAACTTGACCTAGATTGTTTTTTAATAAATAAAAAACTGGAAAAAAAGAGTTCCAGAATTGCTTTTTCAATTGCTCTAATCCCTCAGCAGAATAAATACATTTAGTCAATTCTCTAAACTTTACTTCTATGTTCTTCGAATCAAAAACGTTAATAATAATTTGTTGTTCAGAAAACCTCTTAGCTAAATTCCATAGCTTATCATCGAGGATTGACGAGTCAAGATAACTATCTATTTTTATTAGATAATCAATCTTAGAAGTTCCCCAAAAAAAACGATAGTAATCATCAGATTCAATTGATTGAGAATCAAAATCTGAATCAAAATCTGAACATACAATTATAGGAATACCTTTTTCAATGAGTTCCCCAATAGTGTTTTTATATTCAAATAAAACGTTTATGTCATTGATTAGAACAGCCTTAAGATTATAATCATTTTGTGGAGCTAAACCTGGATGTCTTTTCTTAGTATTTTCATATAATGTTAGTTGACTTTCAGAGATTGACTCTTGCAAATCTTCAAATAATAAGATATAATGCCCTGTCAAATGTTTATTTTCATTGAGTAACAACCTTAACTTATTGATTCTATCAAGAATCTCTCTATCATTATTATGAGATATCTTCTCAAAGAGATTGGATGCAAACTTTTTGTAAGTTTCATTTTTTTTATCAAAATTTGAATCAAATGTATTTTTGTAAGTTTCTAAATCTACTTCTACCTTTAAATTCTTACTTAATTTAAAGATATTAGATAGTGATTCATCATAAATTTTAGTGTCTTTTAATTGCCTTATAAATTTACCTTTATCACCACGACCAGTTACTATAAGTATCTCACTTTCAAGTAAATTAGGATTAATTCCCAATCCTTTTGATTCGTCATAGTCTAGAATTTTCTCCAAAGCTTTTCTTTCTTGTTTTCTGCTTTTAAGTTCTTTATTAATAGCTTTTATTGAAATTATTGTTTTTCTATTAGACAAATCTCTATTTAAATGCTGAGTCCACATTTTAGGTAATGCAAAATTTATATAATTTTTTACTCTTTGACCATAAGAATCTATTTCAGAAGTTGCGACCTTAATACATCCTCTATCATTCTCATCATACCCAAGCCACTCAGAAGATTTACCAAAAATTTCAATTTTATCACCTATTTTTAAATTCAACTTAGATGCTCTATCCATATCTTTAGATGCGAATTCTCTTACTAGCAGATTACTCATTATCCCAATAGATAACCATAGTGTCGCCCATCTTTTACTTGGTAAACCAATAATAATTGGTTTTTTATCAAAATCACTTTCTTTTATAATTTTGTCTATATAAATCATACACAAGCCTATTGTACCTTGGCTTAAGGGACTAAGCTCTTTATCTCCTACAGACAAATAATATCTATCATCTATTTTTCTAAAAAAATCATCCATATAAGTACTTATTAGACTCTATATTTAATTATTATCATAATTTTAAGCAGTTGCAATCTACGGATAGCAAACCAAGAAATTGAAATTGATTTACAATCCAATAAAAGTTGAAAATATATCTTGCAATAAGATTTAGATTACTATTTTAAAGTTAGCCGAAGATCAGCTAGGTAAGTTTTCTCTTGAAAGTAAGCCGTGATATACTCCGTCACAGATGCCTTAATATAAGCTTTTTAAACACCAAAGTAAAATCATTACTGGAAAAAACATTTCAAGAACACAAATTCAAATATCCACTACTCTTTAAAATCCATTTTTACCTATATTTGCCTATCATTAATAATCATACATGACAGAACTAGAATTACATAATTACTTGAAAGCGCACTATCCAAAAGAAAATAGTGCCTGTGAATGGAAAGAATTTAAGAGCTTATCATCTTATGTATCAGGAAGAGCAGGGGATGACATTATCTCTTATGTATCTGCTATTTCCAATATGGAAGGAGGGCATTTAATACTTGGTATCGAAGATAGTACACATCGTATCGTAGGCATCCAAAACTTCAAAGATTATACGACTGAAAATTTACCTTATCGTCTTGTTGGTAATTGTACGAATCTAAGTTCAGAAGGGTTAATCGTTGAAGAATTTATAACTTCTGATAGCAACAAAACGGTGTGGATTATTCAGATTCCTAAACACGAACCAAGATTACCTGTTTATGCTCATAAAAAGAAATGGCAACGCATTGGGGATAGTTTGGTAGAAATGACGAAAGAACGAGAACGAGCGATTTTGAATGAGCCATTGGAAAGTAGTTATGATTGGTCTGGACAAATAATTCCCAATGCAAGTTTGCAAGATTTAGATGCAACGGCAATTACATTCGCTCGAAAGCAATACGCTGAAAAACATAGAAACGAATCAGAAGTAAACAACTGGGATGACATTACTTTTCTCAACAAGGCCCATATCACCAAACAAGGCAAAATAACAAATACTGCTATCTTACTTTTAGGAAAATCTGAATCTAAACACTTTATAGAGCCAGCTGTACCTTTGATTACTTGGGTCGTCAGAAATGAACGGAATGAGGAAATTGGTTATGACCATTTTCATCTACCTTTTATACTAGCTTCGGGGAAGCTATTTACCAAAATTAGAAATCTCAAATACATTCATCTTCAAGATAATACGCTTTTTTCTACTGAAGTAGATATGTATGACCCGTTTCTAATTCGGGAGTCGCTGCATAATTGCATTGCCCACCAAAATTATGAATTAGCACGAAGAATCAATGTTGTTGAACATCCTAGTGAGTTAATTTTTACGAATGCAGGATCATTTATTCCACAATCTATTGAAAACGTAATAGCACTAAATTCTCCTCCTGATAAATACTGTAATCCATTTTTGGCTACGGCAATGACCAATCTTAATATGATAGAAATACGTGGTGGTGGAATCCGCAAAATGTTTGACGTTCAACGCAAACGCTTCTTTCCTATGCCCGATTATGATTTGTCAAAATCAGATACTATCAAAGTGAAAATCCCTGGTAAAATACTGGACGAAAACTACACTAAACTTTTGATGCAACGAACTGATCTTGATTTAAAAAAAGTTATCGCCCTTGATTTTGTACAAAAAAAGAAAGGAGACTTACTTACTGAAAAACAGGTCAAAGAGTTGAAGAATGAAAAACTAATTGAAGGGCGGAAACCTAATTATTTTGTATCATCTGCAATTGCGCAATTGATAAATGAAAAGGTAAAATATACTAAAAATAGAGCTTTAGAAAAACAAAAGTATAAAGACTATATTTTACAACATATTAGTAATCATGGTAGTTCTACCAGAAAAGAGATTGACGATTTACTATTTAATCTATTACCTGAATTCATGACCTCTTCTCAAAAGAAAACTAAAATTCATAATTTGATAAGCCAAATGTCTGGTAAAGAAATCATCAATACAGGAACTAAAAAGCATCCTAAATGGGTGTTGAACACTTGATTTTCTTATGTTTAAAATCATTTTTTATCAAAAAAAACATAAGAAAAAACATAAGGTTTATTCGTAACACGCTAAAAATCAGCAAATTGCCTTATGTTTTTCTTCTCAAAAAAACATAAAAACTAACTTTTAAACAAAGAAAACCTTCTTAAACGCTCTCATTTGCGCAAAGCGAAATAAGCCATAAATGTGGGAAGCGTCATAGTTTAGGATCATAGTACTAGACAAAATTAATTTTGCCTAATATTTTTTGTGATTCAGGTATTCTAAAATGTTTGACTAAATATGCCAAGAATGCATTCAAATGAAAGACTTTTGGACAGAGTCTATTAATGCCATAGCGAAAAAGAGATTCTGCCCTTTCAACTCTCCCTTTAGCAAAAGTAATTACTCTTGATTGAGCATAAGTTCTGAATCCTTCTACTATACTCAAGGCATATGCAAAAACCATAATTGCCATCAATAAATTGCGTCGAGCATTCCCTTTCAAATTCATACATTCCAAGTCAAAACCGTTACTTTTAAGATTCTTAAAACAATGTTCTATTTTCCAACGAATACCATAACGTTGTGCACTCTTATATTTAGATTCATCCAAAGTTGTAATGAGAAAAAGGACAGGCTCTTTTGCGTTTGGTTCGGGGTTTTTACAAAAAATAAAAAAGTAAGTTTGCCCGTCTATTTTTACCGCTTTCTTAATGGTTTTGTGTGGCACCTTACTCCGCTTAACTTTGGCTACCAATTTCTCATAATCAAGTTCTTCTATTTCGTCAAATAAAGATTTATAAGCTTTGTAACGTAGTCGGATGACAAAATCTAAATGACAGCAAATCAAGAATTTAAACCAATCCAGTCCGATATATTCTCTGTCTCCCAAAAGAATTTTGCCGCTCAAAGAATAAAAGCGCAATGCTTTTTTCATTAGGCTTCGACGTTCCTTAAAATTACTCGTACCATGTTTACGTAAATCAAGCCAAAAAATGGGAATACATACCCCATGAACTACGATGCCTAGTGTAATATAATGATGCCACTTCCCTCTCCATTTCCAACTCGTGCCGTCTATAATCAGATACTCACTAGTTGACTCAAAAGCACTCATCCCATAGCCTAGTAATTCAATCCATAATGAGGAAAATGCATGTTTATCAAAAAAACGGATTAATCGTTTGTAATGCGAATTAGGATTCACTTTTGTCGTGCCTGTGATTACTCCCACTATCCCTTTGAGTTTGTTGAGACATACTGTTTCTTTTAACAGCATGGAACATGCAATAATTAGCATGGTGCGTACCGTACTCTTTTTGTATTCACCGAAGTTTCTGTTAACTTTGTCTAATAGCGTGTCTGTAAGCATATTTCTTTAGTTGTCGTAAACCAAAGTTACTGCTTTTGACTCGCTATTTTATTTTTTGTCTAGTACTATGGTTTAGGATAGTAAATGCATTAATTTAAATTTCTAGCAGATGTAGATGATTTGCTATGTATAGAAAACTCAAAAACCTTTACATAAGCTTTTTAGTATGTACAGAAAATAGAAAAATCTTTACCGTAAACTAAATCAGAAAAATAATCTTCTAATTGTTCCGTTACATAAGACGTATTTTGCTGTTTCAAGCTCGATAAATCTAATAAGTTCTTCACATCTTACGGGAAAAAAGTTTCTATATAATCTCGTGCAACTTCTACTTCCGAAAAAGTTTGTTTAAAAAACTTATCATGGGGATTATTGATTTTTTTCTTTTTCTTAGCATCAGATTGATGCTTGTTTTTATCTGAATGGCTCATTCTAATTATATTTTTAATTGGATAGCAATACAATAATAGTGTTTTTATACTAGAGGAGCGAAATGAATACCTGCAATTCGATTTTACAATCTCATCCCTCGACCACGCTCCTGCTCCCGAACAATCTTCCGCTGCATATACTCATCAATATCATCTCCTGCCATTTGTTTTATCAAGGCTCGGTCGTTCATAAATGGGTCGTGATAAATACGGTCTTGATAGTCGTCATGAATATGGACCAAACCTTCGGCTCGCTCCTGAGGTAAGGCATTGAGTTGTTTTTGTAATTGGGGATTTGAGCTTTCAAAAATGAATCGGTCGCCTTGCTGTGATACCTCAATTGTTTGCCCTTGTACGATGGATTCACTCAGGTTTTCTCGCAAAGAAGCGGTCGGCGAGAAGTCAACCTGTTTTTTGATATTGCCAAAAGATAGATTTCTATCCAAGGTCGAGCCTTTATACGTATGGTCTTTATATTTGAAACTAAGCCCGTAAATACCTTTTTCGCCTTCGTGAAAAATGGGGCTTACCTTTTTTGATTCCAATTTTCCAGTCCAGTCTTCTTTGGATAATTTGCCTTTTTGTGCCAAACTGGATTGGACAATGGCTTTCGCCTCCTGACGGTCTTGATAGTGTTCTCTAAATTGCTTTTGTACTTCTTGATGTGTGACGCACGTCCCTTTGAATTGGCTGGACTTGTATGTTCCTGCCTGACGTTTGCCTTTTTTGTCCACTCGATAATAAACCGTTCCGCTTTTGATGGATTTGGCGCGCACATCGGATTTCATTTCGGCTAAGGCTTTATTCAATCCTTTGATGGATTCAGGTTTGTATTTGTGTAAAGCAGTACTAATTTGATTATCGATATGCGATTTGATTTGGCTGGCTCGGTTGTCTGCGACCGTCAATTCATGTTTAACTTCGAGTACATCCGTTATTTTTTTAGAACGAATGCCTTCTTTGAAAGCTGGCAATCTTTTTCCCGCCTCTCTATCGACACGAGTCGTGACGATATGGACGTGCGGATGCTTGGTGTCATCGTGCCGATAGATCACATACGGTTGTTTGCCGTACCCCATTTTGTCCAAGTATTCTTTCGAGAGTTCTATTAGTTTTTTGTCATTGAGCAAGTGTTTATCTCGTTCACTAAAACTCAGCGACACATGAAAAACAGGTTTCTTGGTTCTCGAATTGTTGTAGCTATTCAAGGTATAAGCAACCGTGGTCGGATGCGTATTGATAAAGCCCTTTGAGTCCAAAACCTTGCCTTGCCCCTTATCTACTTTTTGTTGATTGTAATTGGCAACGCCTAAAAAGTTGCTGCCGCTCGTAATATTAGCTACCATGATATTCTCCTTTTTTTTTAAAATCGAATATGCTCTAATCGATTCATAATTTGATGGAATAAGGGAATCAATTCTTGCATCATTTGTCGTTCGGTCAAACGCATTTCGCCTTGCTTATAAGTGTTGAGTGCTTTGGCAACTTGGTTGATATTGTTGCCCACACGGGACAATTCCTTTTGGAATTGTCCCAATTCTAACAGCGCATCTATTTTCATTTTTTGGTAACTGCTTACTTCTTTTTCAAAAAGCTTCTCTCGAACAAAAGCAGCCATCGAGGTATGATAACTTTGCTCAAAGGCTTGCAATAAATGTAACTTTTCACTTTGCGTCAAGCGAACTCTAGGAATATATTCCGTTCTGTTTTTTGAAGTGATTTTTTCCATCATCATTTTTTTGGATAAAAAAATTGTCAGCAGCGCTGACTGTATAATTGCGACCTTTGGAGCATTCCCCGATGTAGTCATCGGCAAGGTCACGTTTGGTCATCACGTAATTGCAATTTTGCAATTTGGGATACAAACGTACACCTTGCTATCAATCACTAGTGACTGATTCCAGTCAGCGCCGTCTGTCATTTTTTTGTGGACGCCAGTCAGCAATGCTGACCGTCATACCCTCGATGCTGACCGCTGACTATGACCAAATACTGACCGTCATACAGTCATAGTGACCGCTGACTAGGACGAACGCTGACCATTTTTCAAGGCTCGCAATGCTTTATTTTTTGAATGTATCGCTGCTTCCATTTCCCCTACCGTCGCTTGGTGAGTTTTCAAATTGCCTTCTCCTTTTTTGATGCGGCTTCTGGCTTTATTCATTCGATTTCTCAGATTTCGGATTTCTTTTTTCAAAGCTTCTGCATCGTTGGCAGATGTTGGAGTCGCTTCAACAATAATCGCATCTTCTACCAGCGGTATAGTTTTAGAAATATTTTCGGCTGCAATAGCTTCGGTTTCATCAGGCAAAGTTGATGATGGCTCTGTCATTGGAACGGACTCTTCTTCTTTTGCTTTAGGCAAAGCATTTTGTACCATTGTTTTTAATGGCAACACTTGTTGCTCCATTTCGGTATCAATCATTTTTTGGACATAACTTTGCAATTCTTGCATAGACCAATTGGAATGAAAATTTGGAACATCAGAAGTAGGATTGACATAGGTCAATTCTTTATAACTGCGATTGTCGTAATACTCTATAAAGACCAAGCAACATAAAAAGAGAAATTCTGCAAAAACGGTGATTTTTGCAAAAAGCAGCCCTTTGTCTTGGGTGCTAATAGTATGTTGTTCCAACAATTTTTTATTGCCTTCTCGCACTACTTCTTCTATTTGAAATACCTTTTCTTGTCGAACTTCTCGTTTCGCTTCTAACGTTTCGATGCTACGCTGACTCGTCATCGTAGTTAGTCCTTTATATTTGGTATTTCGTGCATCCTCAATTTGCTGGTCAATACGAGCTATTTCTTTATTGAGCGATGCCGTTTTATCGGCTGCATCTTCTATTACAGGCGGCGGGATAAAGTCATGAACGGACTTTTTACCACCATTATACGAAAGCGTAATACTCAATGCCATAAGTGCCAAAAATATAATCCCATCTATTATGGCTGTTATATTTTTCTGGAAACAGTGCTTAAAAAAAACATGCCCAATTTTGCGTTTGGAAAGTTCCAGTATTAGTAATAAAACGCCCGTTATGGCAAGCGTCCCATAATAATGATTCAACATTTCGTGAATAAAGTAATAGACGGCAAGAGATGCCGTTGCCGCAGACAATAGGTTGAAAATCATCGAACTGCACAAGGCTAATATTTTGACCGTTTTGTACTCGGCATTATAGGACTCTGTGGCGTACTTTTGGAGTAAACGCTGTGATTCTTGTTTAAGCAAATAGTTGTCATAACCACCCTGCTTATGGTCTGAATTAGAATATGTAATTTTCATAAAAATCTTTTTTAATATTTTCTTTTTTTCATCTGACTACGTGACTACTAGCTACAAAAACAACTTAAACTATTGATAATCAATACTATAATACAATTAAATTGTAGCTACTTAATATTAATATTGTAGTTAGTTAGCTGATTGGATTGGGTTTTTGTAGCTAGTGTAGTCACTTGTAGCTAGTACTTTTTTCTTAGTAACTACAGTTTAATATTTTGATAATCAGCGCCTTAATGCTTTGTAGCTAGTGTAGCTAGGTAAAAAAGCGTTTTTAAAATATTTTTTTTAGGCTATTTTCACTATTGCATCAAATTGCGAACATAATATCCTCTTCTAGGCTGTGGCTTTGAAAATTTTATCCCATTGGACTCTGTTACTCTCTTTTGCAATTTCTGGTAGTTCAAAAGCCGTAAAGCCTTTCCTATATTTTTAACACTTAGTCGTGTATTGGTCTTCACTTCGAGCTTGGTCAAAATATCTGTACTCGTCATAAAGAATACATCTATATTATTTTCATCTGCTTCTTGGGCAGGTTCAAAAAAGGATTGTAGCAATTCCTGTTCTACCGTCGTAACTTGGTAATTTTTATTGTTGATTTCTGATTTAGAAATCTCTGTCGGACTAAGTTTAAAATCATAACCGCTTCTCAAAAGCGAATAGGCTTGACTCCAAACAAGATTAATATCTATATTTCGATTGTAGCCATTGTTGCCACCATTATCATGATAGACGCCACCAATTTCAAAAACTAGCCAACGAACATTTCCTGTTTCATCAGTCAAAAATTCATCACTATTGGTACTAGCCAAAAAACTAGCTCTGCGTAAATGATTGGAAGCTTTGCGATCATAAGGCAATCGCTCTTTGACCTTATCTAATGTAAAAAAAGATTTGGTACGATTGATGTCGTATTTGCTAAAATTAGCCAGCTCGTCGAGGTTGATAAACAGATTTTGGCAAAGCGAAATTCGACCATCTTTGTTGTGAATGTCTAGATTCTCTTTGATGTAATCATCTAATTGTGGTGGACACAGAAAACGGAGAAAACTTGTTTTCCCGTCGTTTTGCTTTCCCAAAAGCGTAAAACAATGCTTGTTAAAAGGGATCACATTTAATGCACAAGCAACACTCCTGACTAGCATTTTTTTAAATTGTAGATTGAACCATTCCTGGTCATCTGCTTTGACATAAGTCGCTAGTTGATTAATGAAATCCATTTGGTTTTTATTCCATTCTGGTAAGGAAAAAAAGTAATCCTCAAAAGGATTATAACGAGGCACAAAATTAGATTTCAATAATGCCATTAAATAGCTTTCGACACTTGTGTATCCTGCCTCTAAAAATTCAATCAACAAATTATTTTCATTAAGGATTTTATATTCCTGCTCGTCTTTGAGTTTGTATTCAATTTCGATTGAAATTTCATTCAATCGAAAATCATATTTTTCCGATAAGTGATTTTTCATCTGCATATACTTATTTTTCTTTTTGGGTTTTTCTAATGAATCATTTTCATCAATCTTTCTCTTTCCTGTTTTATTTTTGAGAGGATGGTTAGAAGAAATGTCCAAGTATTTTTTTAGTTGTTGATTCGAATATTTTTGAAAAGTTGCGGTCTTCAAGGCACTTTTGACCGTTCGTTGTATTTCATTTTTATCAAAACCTTCTTCTTCATAAGTCGCACATGCAGCAAAAACTTCATGTTCTGATACGCCATGCTCATAAAGTGTTTTAGCAAGTGCGTATACATAATTATTGCGTCCTCCTGCAATCGCTCTTTGTGCCAAAATCTTTTTACAAAGCATTATTTTTTGAGCAGAATCAAGGGTTTGCCTTTTATGTGGTTTTTGATTATTGAGTTGAACAGAATTGTAAGCAAGAGGAATATCCGATGGTGTATATTCAAAAACTTCGCTTTCCATATTTAGATAAAAAGACTGCTCTGGGACATAGGCATAAAACCAAAGGCGTGAAATATTAGAAGTACTCGTATCAATATGAGGCGATTCTTTTAAAGCAATTTTGATTTCATTGGCAGATAATCCTTCCTTTTTAAATTGTATCCTCAAGGCTTTATCTGTTCGCAAGTCTAAGGAGTCTGAAAGCATTTTAACGGTCTCTTGATATACTTCTTTATGCGTTTCAGGGCGAGCGTTTGTCCAAATTAATATCCGCAAACCGTGTCCACTCACGCTGGGAAATGCAGCAAAAATATAAGGGCATTTTTTACATTCATACTGTTTGAAATCTGTATCAATTTTACTTTCGATTCCATCAATATCAAAAACCAATAAAGGAACATAAACTTGTACATCCTTATCCGTTCGTTTTAAAAATTCTCCAATAGAAAACCCGTTAAGGTTTTCTTTTCGCTTGGCGTATTCTATTTTATTGACCTTGTAAAAGTGTTTCAACTGATTGGCAGTTTCAATAGCGGCATCATCTTCTGATTGAATCTCTTGCAATAACTCAGCAAAAGGTAGGACTTTTCGAACCGTAGGATCTTTCGTCCCTTTGTATAGCGATACAGGCACTTGCATCCGATTGGGCATAGAAGTATCTGTCACTACTTTAATGGTAGTTATCATATAATATGTTTTACAAAATTTAAGCTTTTGCTAAAAACACTATGATGTGAGCTTTTAGCATTGAAGTGAACTATCGGTTTTAGGAGAGGTAAACAGGAATAAAGCTATTCCACATTGCGGTACTTGGATTTCGATTCCATGAAAGCATCAATTTCTGGAAAGGAATACAGAGAAACTCCTTCTATGATATAGATTTTGATAAAGCCATACTTGTGCCAATTGCGAATAGTGTTGGGGTGAACCCCATATCGCTTTCCAGCAGTCTTGGCATTACCAAATTTTTGAGCATCATCCGTTTTGGATGAAGCTCGTATGGTTTCTTCTAAATTAGGAATGATGTCGAGCGTTAAATCATTTAGACGCTCCTCGATAAGCGAAAGTTTACCAGTGATAGGTTGAAATGGATTTTCCATGATATTACAGTTTAATTTTTAAATAAGTACACTGCAAATATGGCAACTTTAGTGGCTTGTTATGGGGCAGTGCCCCCTCACTATTTTTCAGGATACATTATATCTAACTGTTTTTCAGCCTTTTGCAATTCTTCTATTATTTTAATTTTTGTTTCCCTATCATCATGGAATTCACATAATTCTACTGTTTTTTGATACTTTTCCACTACTGCTTTGTAGGCTTTTTTATCTTCACCATTAGCTGCGAGTCTATTCGACATTTTTTTATTCTTGGTATAATGATGATTATAGAAGGTACTCCCTGATGTGAGTCCATAAGGTTTAACGAGTTCTTTAGCGTGTTCTTTTGAGCGGACATGAATACCTTTTAATCGATAAAATAATGCAATGACCGAATGATGAAATTTATTACCGTCTTTATCCAAATAGAATTTATTAGAGTCTAGCATGTTCCCTTTTTCTAGAAGATTAGATTCTTTTTCTGCTTTTTTGTCAATTGAAATACTGGAGTAAGGTTCGGTAAATGATTTATTCGTTTTGACTTCTTTTCTAGAAAAGAAATTAAAAAAATGATGTACTCTTGATTTTAGAAAATCATATATGGTAGGCTTTATAATTCGGTCGAAGTTTCTAATTTCGCCTCCAATTTGTAGATGAATGATATATTCATTTATCTTCTTTACCACGCGGGTATTAATTAATGCATCGAATTGGTCAATATAATCTTGAGTCCACTCCAATCGAAATTCATGTAAAAAAGTAGTTGAAAATTTCTTCTCTGTTGCAAATAAGATAATCTCCTTTTCCTTCAAAATAGAGCTTTTTAAAAAAGAAGTATTCATCTTATGAGTAATCCAAAAAATTCTATTCTTAGGTTTCTGCAAATCAAATTCGTCCATAATAATGTCTTTTTCTTTTTCTAGACCTTCTAAGATTTGCCATTCGGTTATGTATAAATTAATAACAGACTCCACGAGATAGTGATATTTTTCAATTACGATATCGTTTAGATAATTATCAAAATGCCATTCATGGATATATTCCCAAGCATCTTTAAAGAATTGATTATCAACATAGAGTTTTTCGCCTTTAAATTCTATTGATCTCAATTCCTCCATTTGCATACCAATCCTTAATTCTTTTGAAGAACCATGCGCATAGAAATATCCCGTATTAAGGAGTTCTTTTTTAGTATTCTCATGTATTTGTCCCATTAGATCAATTGTTTTTGGGGTTCGAATAATCCCTTACTAACTGAGCAAACTGAGCAGCAAGTTTCTTTTTATCTGCATCGACATAATCAAAGAATTGTTTTTGAGTCGAATGTCCTGTTATCTGCATCAAAATTGGAGCAGGTATTCCCATTTCAAAAAAATTGGTTGCAAAAGAACGCCTTGCGCAGTGAGAAGAAGTCACCGAATATTTAGGTACAATTTGTACGTCCGTTTTCCCCGCAACTGAAGTAGTTATTTTTGTGGTAGCATCAGGCAAAGTCATTTGAATGATTTCCTTGATATAGTCATTAAATTTTTGAGCAGTAATGGAAGGAAGCTTGTAGTCATACTTTTTGAGTACTTCCGTTAGTTCTGGAGTAGATGGGATATATACATCGGTATTCGTTTTCCTTGTATGAATTTCTAAAATTTCGTTTTTGTCTAGAAGAATAATATTTTCCTTGCTTACTTTATGCCAATCTGAAAAGCGTAATCCAGTATAACAACCAACGATAAACAAATCTCTAACCTTATCGAGTCTTGGATTATTTGATAAATCTAATTTTCTGATTTTATCCAATTCAGCAAAAGAAAAAACTGTCTTGTTATTGGTTTTAGCACGCTTGACACCAAAACCTTTCTGTCTAAAAATATCGTTTTGATGATATTCTAATTTATAACTCTCTTGAAGAAACTGTTGTAGGACCTCAAATATTTTTGAAGCATTGTTCGTGGCATGATTGCGGGGTGGGGCATATAACCAGGATAAAAACTCACTTCTGAATTTCCAGTCTAACTTTTCATAAGTCAGATTGATTCCTTTCTCTTTTTGGTAACTCAATAAATGATTACTAACCGTAATGAATTTTTTCCAAGTGCCTCGCTTTCCATGCTCTTGGTTTTCAATTATGAACTCATCTATAAATTTGAATAAAGGTGTGTGTTTTTCAACTTTCCCAGAAGGGCTAGGGCGTTTTTTTTTACCTGTGAAGTAATCTAATTCTCTTTTGAGAGAAGATTCTGTTATTTTGGGTTTCTTGTTATGGATTTCTTCTACAGCTTCTTTTATTACACTGAGCTGTTTGTTTACTGTTATATAATCCTGTCCATATTTCTTATTATAAATAGTTTCCCCTCTTTCAGAATTCCAATATTTGATTTCAATTGAAGAAATCTTATCTAAATAGTGATTTAAAGGATAGATAAGCCTATTACCATTCCAACGGAAGACTAATCTTAAGTATCCAGATTTATCAGTTGAGCTTTTTTTACGTAAATTAACCCTTGCTTTAGGGTGGGCAACCTTGGGCATAGTATGTTTATCTTGTATTTAAAATAATTTTCTCAAACACAAGATAAGAAATCATTTTCAAAAAAGTGTATCGTTTGGTGTATCGTTTGGAGTTGTTAATAGTTGTTTTTCTTTGTCATTTAT
The DNA here is from genome assembly GCA_947561585.1 of Caprella mutica. Lineage (NCBI taxonomy): Eukaryota > Metazoa > Arthropoda > Malacostraca > Amphipoda > Caprellidae > Caprella > Caprella mutica. Next base: position 135,767 of record CANNZV010001630.1, on the reverse strand, counting down.
TACAAACTACATTTTATAAATGACTGATAATCATAATATTTAAGTTTCAAATCAATTACAAGCCATGCTATATCAAGAGTCCTGCCCCCGCTACTAATAAAGCCTGTAAATCATTGATTTGCAGGCTTTTGTCTTTTTAAGGAGGTGAAAGTTGAACGTTTGGTTGAACGTTTTATTTTTTCTTCCTTTCCATAACCACTTTCATTAAGCTTAGAATAATTTTCAGTTTGGCAGTTTAGGTAAAAATTGGAAACTGACCTAATTCTAGTTGTATGTTTTTATATATTTTCAATTCCATTTATACGTTTTTTGCACCGTTTATACATTTTTTATACGTTTTCGAACCTATTTATATGTTTTATCGTTGCTAGAAAACTGCTCTTTAGTAGAGCTTAGTAAATGGATTATACTAAATTGACCTTTGTTAAATCCTCTTTATTTTTTGTTTAACAAAGGTATTATCAAAGCTAAAAAGGTAACTTATTGATTATCAGCACCTTTCTCTTTGATAATTCTTTTCAAAAAAACATAAGAAACTACTTTTTTAACAAAGAAAACTTTCTTTAAACGCTCCTATTTGCGCAAAGTGAAATAAGCCACAAATGAGGGAGGGGTTATCGTTTAGGGTGGTAATTCTTATTTCAAAAACCGTATTAGAAATATTCGTTCAAGGTTAAGTCGGTGTACATCAATCTTTACTTTAAAAAAATGATACCTTTTTTAATCAATACTTCTTCAATATAGGAAGATGATTCCATCGAATAAAAGGCAATAGTGCTTCCTGATATTGCTGAATTTCCTCAAAATAAATAGCATTCAACACGTTTTCTTCTAATGGAAAGAACTCATCCTTGAATCTTGCTGATTGATAAGGCGGAATAATACCCACTCGATACTGTTCTAGTAAACGTTTTTGTATATTTTCTGCTTGGTTTAATTTTACAGGCAAATCGGCTTCACATATTGCGAGGTATATGTTTAGATATTCCTTTGCACTGGACTCTGAAAAACCATACAACTCTATTTTAAATTCATCTTTACTAGAAAAAGAAGTGCGCATAACTCTTAATCCAATATGGTTATAACTTCCACCTCTAACGATTTCCCAAGGATGTCCTCCTCTTTGGCGTTTAGGATGCTTATGGTCTAACCAGTTTGCAAATTCTTCTTCTGAATCAGGGTCTATATCCAGTAAGCCCTCATGTCTGCCATCGGCATATAGTCGATATAATTCTTTATCGGGTAGATTTTCATCAAGAGAATCTTTAAAAGCTGTATAGGCAATTCGACAATATTCCAAATACTTGTTTACGGTCATGGACGAAAGCGTAAATCGATTATTGAAAGGCACTAAATCTTCCTTGATATACGCAAGTGTTTTATCAATATTTTCTTGTTCTAGCTTTTGGTATATTCCTTTTATACCTGGTACTATGTGGGCTAAAATTCCAAAGTCTATTGTTCCATATCTCAAATAAAAAGGGTATTCCTTTTGTAATCTGAGATTTGCTTTAAACCAATTTTTTTCTAATTCTCCTAACCAATTTAAAGCTGCTTCAATTACCAATTGCCATTCTTCTAAATCTTCTTCACATAAGGTATCTGTATCATCATCGCTGCCAAAATACGATTTTGGTTTGACAGAAATAGTTGGAATTACTTCCAAATCTTCACTGTCGCTATTGGGCTGGCTTATTAAGAAAACATCATTATAGAGCGATACATAAAGGTGATGCCAGTTGTTTTTTTCATCAGGAAATAAAATTTCCCAAAAAGGGTCTGTTTTTTCTATTGAAGGACGGAAAGTTTGAATTTCGTTGACGAAGTTAAAAAAGGGGGTCATTAGATACTTCATGATTTTTGGTTGAATCCGATAATTTTTGTACTTCTAAAAAAGTGAACAGACTAAAATATCGAACAAATAACTACGGCTTAATTTTATAAACGGAAGTATAGAAACTGATGTTGTTTGTTGTTTTGAAAAATAAGGTAGGTCAGGTGTTTCAGCAGAGCAGTTTGTTTTGGTTTCGCAACCTTTACAGTTCTTCTGGATTCCTTTCGTTTATTTTTTCTGTGATTACCCATGAAAAATCGAAGACTTTTGTATTTGTTGATTTAATACGTTCTTATAAATTTGAGGAACTGCTCCAAATCTTCCAGAGAGATACCATTCTTCAATAGGAGTATTTTTTCTTAAGCCAGAATAGGAAGACAACGTAAATAGTTCTGATGCCCCAAATTCGTTTTTTTCAATCATATAAAGTTGGTCACGGCTGAATAACTCGCTATTAAGTAAATTAGTGTCATGTGTCGCAAAAATTAATTGCGCATTGTTTGGATTCGTTTCTGGTTTATGAAATAGGCTGATTAATAATTGAGTCCATTCAGTGTGTAGGCTTTTATCTAGTTCGTCCACAATCAATACATCACCATCTCTAAGTGCCACTAAAACCAACCGAAGCATCGTGAAGAATTTCTTGGTACCAGTAGATTGCTCTTTTAGTGGTAAGGTCGTAATCCCTACTTCTTTTCCATTTTGATACAAGCGATGTTGGGTAAGGATTTGATATTGGAATTTTTTTATGAATTCTGCCATTAATTTCTCTTTCTCCTTCTCAGGAAAATTAGAAGGAAATTCAATACGTGGAATATTTTCCTCAGGCACAGCTTCTATTCCGATGATACCCGTATCCGAATTGATTATAAATTGTTCTATTAAATCCGTAATGGCTTTTTCTGTATTGTTATATATAAATTCTCCTAGATTCCTAAGTAAAATTTCATCGTAATCTGTATCATGAAAAATAGATAAACCAAGGCGATCCTTGAAAAACCTAAAAACAGGATTGAGTTGTTCTACTTTATTTTGAACAGCCTTAGATAAAAACAATTGGTTTTCTAATAGTTCAGATTCAATATTCTTTTTAGCTCCACTAAAAAGTGACCCAAAATGAAAGGTGTTACCTTCTCTAGAGAACAATTTAGAAGGTTTTAATCGACTACCTTCTGGGTTCGGATAAAAAATCAATTCTTCCCTATGAATTTTTTCTGTATCAAAGGCAAGCAAATAATTATACCGGATATTATCAGTTGCAATAAAATCAATTTGAAAAATGGTTGGCTCTTTTTGAGTAGTTACATCAAACTTAAAAGCTTCGCTTGGTTCTAAGTTATCCCCTAAATTAAAACTGTGCGATTTATTTACCAAGAATTTTAAAGCCCCAAATGCTTTGAGAACATTGCTTTTACCTGCATTATTTGCTCCATAGATGACACAGGAACGCAGTAGTCTTAAATCTTTATAAAGGTTGGATTGTATCAAAGTATTCGCACGGACTTTAAGTTTGGTAGAAGGCAAGAAAGAAAGAACTTGCTCTTCTTTGATGGAGCGAAAATTTGTCACCTTAAATTCTATAAGCATATTTATAATTATTTTGACATAAAACTACTTTATTTTGAGCATAGTTGCAATTATAAATCTTATTTTTGTTTGTTTTGCGCCTAAAGTATATTTATTTTTTTTTGTGTGTAATATACTTATATTATTTTCGTGCTTATTTAATATTACTGAAGCAATACTTGTGTTTTATACTTACAAAATGACTTTAAAAGTCACTGAAGTGATACAAAGAACAAGTATACCATATAAATAACTCTTGCTTAAAATGATATTTACAAAAGTTGTAATAGTCCTTTCTTTGAAAGAATTGAAGCGGAGGAGGTTTTAATGGTGATTGAGAATGATTTGAAGGGTGAGAGGGTTAAGTATCATTTACCTAAATAATCCGTTCTATTGATATTATAGCAAACAGAATAGATTTGATAAAGATATGCCCACCCACAATGATACAAATAACCTTCCTTACAATAATAAACTACGGATTGATAGACTGGTTGGAGTATTCTCTAATACTTCTGCATCCTATAAATTCTATTGGTTTTTAGGTATCTTGGATATTTTAGAAGGAAACAAACAAGAACAAAAAGCAATCCCTTTTCACGAAGTAGTTATTCGGATGATGGCGCTTTCTTGGTACACCATCAATTTTCATAAACTAAGTTTTGGTGTTCAAGATAAACTTGCCAGAAGTATAAAAACAATCATATCAGATTCAAATGGAGAGATAGCTGAAACGGCATCCAAGCATGAGATTATTGACTATTTGGAGAAAAACTATAAAAAGTATAAAAAGGAAATTGATTTTTTTAACGCTGAAGTACCTTATCGTTTTCTGACTCCTTTTATTGGTTCTTATGGTGGTGTAAATCGAAATTGTGTTCAAGAAGCATCCATTCAATATGGTTCTGAAAGCCCTTGCCCTTATCAGATAGTCAAAAAGAATATTGAAATCCATCCCTTATGGCGAGATTATTTGATTCAACACTATGTCATTTTAAAGGATTTTACACTTTGGAATTTTACCCATCGATTTTTACAAGCTAAAAATCCTAATACCCCTAATATTACGAGTAAACTAATTGAAAGACCTGTAAGAAAATCTTTAAGTGTCCAAACAAAACTCTGGAAACTATATGCTGAACAGAAGTCCTTGTTTTCAATCTTTACGAATACAAGGATAGAACAATTCGACTTAGACCACTATGTACCTTGGTCATTTGTTTCACATGACCAACTATGGAATCTTGCTCCTATCGAAAAAAGCCTAAATTCTAGTAAATCAAATAAATTGCCTAATCATAAATTGTTAGAACATTTCACCAATCAACAATATGATTTTTTTCAAACGATTTATCAGACCTATTCAAAAAAGGAACTTGAGGATTACTCAACAATTTTCAACTTACAGACTTCCGAAATTAACAACTTGCCTAAAGGTCGATTTACGATTATTTTAGAAGACCATATCAAACCATTAATTCAATTTGCTTCTAATCAAGGGTTTGAGAATTGGGAGTTTTGAAGGCATTATTCTAGTAAATTTATATTGGTAGATTTTATGTCATCATGGCGATAAATAGCGTTCATTTTTTCTCATTCCCTTAAAGACAACTCATTTGCGCAAAACGAAATAAGCCATAAATGTGGGAAGCGTCATAGTTTAGGATAGTAAATGCATTAATTTAAATTCCTAGCAGATGTAGATGATTTGCTATGTATAGAAAACTCAAAAAACTTTACATAAGCTTTTTAGTATGTAAAAAAAATAGAAAAATCTTTACATAAGCTTTTTGGTATAATGCAAAAAAGCCAAGCTACCATTCCTGATAACTTGGCTTTCCTTGTAAAAAAAATACTTAGGATAACAAAAAACAATCTTTACACCAAACCCAAATGCTTCAATACTTCAACAACTCGCTCTTCCGACCATTCTGTCATTTTGGATAATAATTGAATACTAAGACCTTCTTTATATCCTATTTGAATTGTTCGAATTTTATTTTGCTTAAGTCCTTCTTCTTTCCCTCTTCTTATTAATACATCATAACCACTCATGGTAATATTTTTTTGTTGTGAACTTAACTTTTGATGAAAGTCATCGATTTGTTCTGGTGTAAACTCTGTGCTCTGTAACAAATATACATAAATTTGAACAATTTTGCTACGATGAGAAGCTGCATCGTCCTCTAAATATTCAAATATAAGGGCTGGATTTTCCAAAAAATAGGCGGTCTCTGCTCGATGCTTTAAAACCAACAGTATATTCCTTAAAAAATGACGCTCTATTTTAAATAACTCGGCATCCGTCGCACTCGACAAATCCGTGAGTAAGTAATCAAAATCAGGAATGAATCGCTGTAAAGCAGCCTCTTGGGTCGAAAAATACTCCGCTAAAGGTCGCATCTTCCATGCGACTTTTCCATGATAAAATACTATTGGTATAACGGGAGTCAAGCTCATTTTATTTTCTTGTTGCTGTGTCCATATTTCCAATTGATACCGCAATAACTGTATTTTTATGTCCAATACAGGGTAGCTTTTATGCTCAAACAAAAGCGTTACCAGAACCGTTTCTTTTTGCCCTTTTAATGTTATTTCGTAAACTAAATCAGAAAAACAATCTTCTAATTGTTCCGTTACATAAGACGTATTTTGCTGTTTCAAGCTCGATAAATCTAATAAGTTCTTCACATCTTGCGGGAAAAAAGTTTCTATATAATCTCGTGCGACTTCTACTTCCGAAAAAGTTTGTTTAAAAAACTTATCATGGGGATTATTGATTTTTTTCTTTTTCTTAGCATCAGATTGATGCTTGTTTTTATCTGAATGACTCATTCTAATTATATTTTTAATCGGATAGCAATACAATAATAGTGTTTTTATACTAGAGGAGCGAAATGAATACCTGCAATTCGATTTTACAATCTCATTCCTCTACTACGCTCCTGCTCCCGAACAATCTTCTGCTGCAAATATTCATCGCTTACATTTTTAGCTTCCAATTAATTAGTCCAGTCTTCTTTGGATAGTTTGCCTTTTTGTGCCAAACTGGATTGGACAATTACTTTAGCCTCCTGACGGTCTTGATAGTGTTTTCTAAATTGCTTTTGTACTTCTTGATTAAGTTAAACCATCTATTTCTATTTCAATGGGATCATTGACGAGCCTATAATTAACATCTAAAACACTTGCGTTTATAAAATCAGTTTTGCCTTCTCTTTTCATTCCATAAGCCTCATGTATATGACCGAATATATGGGTTCTTAGTTTTACTGCTTTCACCCTATCTCTCAGTTCCTCGCAACCTACTTGTTCTCCTCTTGTGGTTTTATCTAAAATCCCCATTGGTGGTCCATGAGTAATCAGTACATCCGTTTCATCAGGAATCATTTCCCAATGTTTGGCTATTTCTTGTCCTCTTTGTCTATTAAATGCCCAATCGTAAAACCAAGGTTGAACAGGAGAACCCCAGAATTTCAGTCCTTCGATTGTTATACCTGAATCATTCAGGTAATTTATATTTGATGGAATCACTTTCAGTACTTCACTTTCTATTTCCGTTTCGAAGAAGAAATCATGATTGCCTGCAATGAAAATTTTATGCTTGAAATCAAGTCCGCTAAACCAATCTAAAAAATCTAAAATCTCCTCTTTGAGACCTCTTTTCGAAACGTCTCCTGCATGTATAAGAATATCACCTTGAGGTAATTCTAGTTTTCGATGACTTCCATGTGTATCAGATATTGCTATTATTTTCACTTTTAGTTTGTTTTATATTAGTGAAAGGAATTAAATAAGTTGAGCCAGAAGGGGCAGTTATTTTTTCTTGTAAGAAATTCAAAAAATCAGTGCATAGCCTAGCTACGGACTTATTTTTCTGTGTTTTTTAGAAGGAAAAAGAACAAGCCTGCCTGCCGCAGGCAGGCATAATGGCACAAATTATTTTGTTCGTTTCACTTAGGCTCAATTCTTCAATCATTATTGGAAAAGCAATTGGGCTTGCATTCTGAGAATACAAATACTATCTTGATTTAATGTAAAAATATAGTTTGACTTAGAAGAATAATCGGTAGTATAAATTAATGAACGATTGTTTATATTTGCAAAACAGCCTTTTTAGATATTTTACAAAAAAATTGCTTTCATGAAAATTGGTCTCTTTTTTGGTTCTTTCAATCCGATTCATGTAGGACACCTGATTATTGCCAATTATATGGCGACACAGACTGATTTGGATAAGGTTTGGATGGTGGTTTCGCCGCAAAATCCGCATAAAACAAAGACGAGTTTGGCACGAGATTACGATCGCCTTCACCTCGTTCGGCTCGCTCTGGAGGACAATAAAAATGTGGAAGCATCCAATATAGAATTTGACTTACCCAAACCTTCTTATACTATAGATACCTTAACTTATCTAAAAGAAAAGCATCCCAACAAAGAATTTGTCCTCATCATGGGAGGAGATAATATTGCGACCTTACACAAGTGGAAAAATTATGAATTGATATTAAAACATCATCAAATCTACGTGTATAAAAGACCTGCTTATGAGTTGGGCGATTTGGCAGATCATCCTAGCGTCCATATTTTTGATGCTCCGCTGATGCAGATTTCTGCTAGCTATATTCGGAAGAGTATTCGAGCTGGAAATTCCGTTCAATACTTAGTCACCAATCCTGTTTATGAGTATTTGATGAGTAGCCATTTATATAAGAATTAATTGTCAAGTTTTAAAGTTCAAGAATCAAGTGCAAGTTTTAAACGTCATACATCAATGTCATATTTTGAGTTTAAAACTTGCACTTGAACTTCGTCAACATCATATTTAGTTGTCTTTGCCTTTGCCCTTATCTTTCTTAATATCTTTAAGGGTATCCTTTACATCTTTGGTTGCCTTTTTCAAATCTTCTATCTGTTTCTTTTTGTCTTTGACAGCACCATTTTCTTTTTCCTCTTTTTTGGCTTTGGCGCGAGAGCGACGTGTTTTGGGTTTTTCCTCCTTGCCTGCCACAGGCTGGTTTTTCGCTTCCTCTATTTCTTCAACCTCTTCCATTTTTCCTTTAGGAGGGGTTTTTCCGAAGGTCAATCCCTTGCGATCAGCATCTACATAAATAGTGTCGCCCATTCCATATTCGCCACTCAAAACGTGCTTCGATAGTTCGTTGATGATCTCTTTTTGAAGGACTCTTTTGAGGGGTCGAGCCCCAAATTCAGGATCATATCCCAAATCTGCAACAAGATCTTTTGCTTTGTCTGTCAACTTCAACTCAATACCTTGTTTCGACAACATTTTACGAGTTTTACGAAGTAAGATGTCTAGTATTTTCCTAATTTCTGCTTTTGTTAATGGCAAAAACATCACTTTTTCATCTATCCGATTGAGAAATTCAGGACGAAGATTTTCTTTGAGTGCTTCAAAAATTTCAACCTTAGTCGTTTCGATAATATCCGCTCTGTGGTCTTCGCCAAGTGCATCTAAATCTTCAAAATTTTCTAAAATCACCTCCGCTCCCATATTGGAAGTCATGATGATAATTGTATTTTTAAAATTGGCAACTCGCCCTTTATTATCTGTCAAATGTCCATCGTCCAATACTTGCAATAAAATATTGAAGGTGTCAGGGTGTGCTTTTTCGATTTCATCCAAAAGGACAATAGAATAAGGGCGACGGCGTACCGCTTCGGTCAATTGTCCACCTTCATCATAGCCCACATAGCCTGGAGGCGCACCGACCAAACGAGAGACAGAATGGCGTTCCTGAAACTCACTCATATCGATACGAGTAATTGCTTTTTCATCATCGAAAAGTACTTCTGCAAGTGCCTTTGCCAACTCTGTTTTACCAACTCCCGTCGGCCCTACAAAAATGAACGAACCAATCGGACGCTTATCATCTTGCAAGCCTGCCCGTGAACGACGGACAGCATCCGACACCGCACGCACGGCTTCCTCTTGTCCAATCAAGCGTTTTCCTATTTCGTCTTCGAGGTTGAGGAGTTTATCCTTCTCGCTTTGCATCATTTTTTGTAGCGGAATTCCTGTCCAACGAGCCACTACTTCGGCAATATCATTCGCCGTTACTTCTTCATTGGTAAAGCGTGTTTCTTCGGGCAATTCGCTGAGTTTTTCCTCTGCCACTTTGAGCATTACTTCTTGCTCCTTTATTTTTCCGTAACGGATTTTGGCTACTTCTTCGAAATCGCTATCACGTTCCGCTTTATCTGCTTCTTGCTCTAGCTCTTCGATGGTTTTCTTAATACCTTGAACTGTATCAACTATATCTTTTTCGCTTTTCCAAGCTGCTTTTATACTATCCAAATCCTCTCTTGCATTGGCCAATTGTTCATTGATAGCTTTGAGTTTTTTCTTATCTTTTTCTCGCTTTATAGCTTCTCTTTCAATTTCTAGCTGGCGAACTTTTCGTTCTTTTTCGTCAATCTCGTCGGGAACCGAATCGAGTTCTAAACGCAATTTGGCGGCAGCCTCATCAATCAAATCAATTGCCTTATCGGGCAAAAATCGGTCGGCAATATATCGATGCGACAATTCGGAAGCAGCGATGAGGGCTTCGTCCAAAATCTCGATTTTATGATAAACTTCATAGCGTTCTTGCAAACCTCGAAGAATCGAAATAGTATCTTCTACACTTGGTTCATCGACAAGTACTGTTTGGAAACGACGAACGAGTGCTTTGTCCTGTTCAAAATACTTTTGATACTCATCCAAAGTCGTTGCACCTATAGTTCTGAGTTTTCCACGAGCAAGGGCAGGTTTCAAAATATTGGCAGCATCCATTGCGCCGTTTCCGCCGCCCGCACCTATCAAGGTATGGATTTCGTCAATAAACAAAATGATTTCTCCGCTCGATTCGGTTACTTCTTTAATCACACTTTTGAGGCGTTCCTCAAACTCCCCTTTGTATTTGGCTCCAGCCACCAAAGAAGCAATATCTAGTACATATATCTTTTTCGATTTCAGATTTTCAGGAACATCTTGGTTGACAATTCGCCAAGCGATACCTTCGACGATGGCTGTTTTACCAACACCCGCTTCTCCAATCAGCAATGGATTGTTTTTCTTACGGCGAGATAAAATATGCAAGACTCGACGGATTTCTTCGTCTCGCCCAACGATAGGATCCAACTCTCCTGACTCTGCTCGGTCATTGAGGCAAATCGCAAATTTACCCAAAGCGTTATACGTATTTTCCGCACTTTGGTCGGTAACTTTTCTACCTTTTCGCAACTCTTCGATGGCTGCTTTTGTATCTTTTTCGGTCGCCCCCAAATCCTTGAGCAAGCGTGCGCCATTGTCTGTTCCTTTGACCACTCCCAACAAAACCAATTCGATGGAGATATAATTGTCATCAAAGGTTTTCATTTCTTTTTTTGCTGTACTCAATGCTCGATTGGCATCATTGGTCAGAAATTGTTTTTCTGCACCTTTCACTTTTGGATGTGCTTCGAGTGATTCTTGCAATTTGCGTTGCAACATCGGAATATTGACACCCGATTTTTTGAGCAAAAACTCGGTTACGTGTTCATCTATTTCCAACATTCCTTTTATCAAGTGGACCGTATCAATGGCTTGATGATCCATGCCTCCGCCAATTTGCTGCGCCTTTAGGATGGCTTCTTGGGCTTTTATCGTAAAATTATCGTAAGTCATATTTATCGTATTGAATATTTTTATTCTGGATTAGCTAAGTTTGCTATTTGTATTTTTAAAGTATTATTGATTTGCTGAATGGTCAATTTTCGTTCTATCGAAAAGAGTTGTAATTCCTCTTCTACAAAATTAAAAATTATTAAGGATTTCTTTAATTTGTCAGCACTTTCTTCTACTCGATTGAGTTGATTTAACACCATTCCTTCTTTGGCTAAGACTTCAGCAACAAATTCTAGTTGATAAACATGAAAGCCTTTTTCTTCTTTCAATTTTTTCAAAATATTTTCTGGAGTCAAACTAGCTAGAAATTCTGCATCCAATTTTAGGTCTTCCGAAAAAACTTCGTAAATATATTCCAAAGCAGGCTCTCCTTCATAGCCCATCATTTTGGCTGCAAAGCGAGAAATATCTTGAATGAGTCGTTGTATTAGGTCTTTTTGTATCATTTTTTATTTCGATAGGTTCTTTTTTCTTTCATCAAAAAGTTATCCAATCAAAAAAGCGAGTTAAAATCGGATTTTTTGGCAGTCATCTTTCAAAAAAGACTGAACATTTGGCAGTCCAAAAGGTAGTTTCATCTTAAACCACTGCATATTTCATTCAGTTAAATTAGGTTCAATATATCCTTTTTTTTTATCAATTGTGGAATCCCAATTTTTTAAGGTATTTTTAATCCAAAACACTTGACTTTCAAACGATAGTGTAATAAATTACTTTGTTTTTAAGAAATAGAGAAAAGGGTAAAACCTTATTATTTTATAAGCGTATAAAGTGATAATAATTCTTTTCGTTAAATCTCCTAAATTTGCAATCTTTTTGCGTACCAAATACGTTATTAATTAGCGCATTCATTTTCGTGCAAACTGCCTGCCCGACGTAGGCGGGAAATTTGCACCACTTCTATAAAATCCCGTTATGGCAAAGAAAGATAACTATCAACTACTCATAGAAAAACTAGATCAATTCATTCGTAAATATTACATGAATCAATTGATTCGAGGCTTTCTGTATAGTGTCGCAGTAATATTAGCCTTATTTATTGCTTTCAATGTATTGGAGTATAATTTCTATTTCGATACTTCTGTCCGAAAAATATTATTCTATTCTTTTATTGGTATTAGTTCTATTGCACTACTCGGATGGGTTTTGCTGCCTTTGGCTCGTTACTTCCGATTGGGGAAACTTATTTCTCATGAGAAGGCTGCCGATATTATTGGCGATCATTTTGGCAATGTCAAAGACAAATTGCTCAATGTTTTGCAACTCAAACAGCAATCGGGCGAGACTTCCAACGCAGACTTGGTTTTGGCAAGTATCAATCAAAAAAGCGAGGAGATAAGCCCTGTTCCTTTTCGTTCGGCTATCGACCTTCGCAAAAACAGAAAATACTTACGTTATGCTTTGCCGCCATTTTTGTTGCTATTGGGTTTGCTTTTTATTGCGCCTAGTATCATCAAAGATGGGACAAATCGCTTGATTAATAATAATAAGGAATTTGAGCGGGAAGCTCCTTTTCATTTTTCTTTAGAAAATGATGATTTGTCGGTTGTGCAATTTGAGGATTATCCTTTGACTGTAAAAGTCGATGGCGAAGTGTTGCCCAATGAAGTTTTTATTACGATAGATAATTATCAATATCGTTTGAACAAAGATAATGCAAATACGTTCTCTTATCGTTTTAGCAATGTCCAAAAAGAAACAGATTTTAAAATCTTTTCTAGCGGCGTAGAATCAGAAAATTTCACCCTCGATGTATTACTAAAACCCAATGTTACGGGCTTTGATATCAACCTCGATTATCCTGCTTATACCAAACGAAAAGACGAAGTCTTGACGAGTATAGGAGATATTGTTGTACCTGTCGGCACCAATATCAATTGGTTGTTCAATGCATTGCATACCGATGATATAGGCATTAAATTTTCGGGTAGTGATAAATTGATAGAAACCAATCGAGCAGGGAAAGAAAGTTTTGCCTACAAGAAAAAAGCGTTACGGGACGAAACGTATAAGCTCTATATTTCGAATGTACAATTGCCAAATGCTGATTCCATCAGTTATTCTATAACGGTTGTTCCAGATTTGCATCCAACTATTTCAGTAGAAAAATTTGTGGATAGTACGGATAACAAATTGGTTTTCTTCGTAGGACAAGCTTCCGACGATTATGGTTTGTTGAATCTTTCTTTCAATTATAGAATCAATAAGTACAAAGGTGCACAAGGTCAATTGCAATCTATTAAGTTACCAAAACCAACAGGTTTGACAACTTCTTATGATTACACTTGGGATGTAGAAACCCTAGAATTGGGTGCAGGCGATGAAATGACTTATTATTTTGAAGTATTTGACAATGATGCCGTGAATGGTAGCAAATCTGCCAAAACAAATGTCATGACTTTTGAAATGCCGACCGCCGAAGAAATGGAGGAAAAGGCAGAAAAGAATAATGAAGAAATAAAAGATGACTTGAAAAAGTCGATTGAAGAATCGAAAAAAATTCAAGAAGATTATCAGAAATTACGAGAAAAAATGCTCCAGAAAGAAGAAATGGATTGGCAAACTCGTAAGGAATTGGAGAAGCTTTTGGAACGTCAAAAAGAGTTGGAAAATCAAATCAACGAAGCGAAAGAGAATTTTGAAGAGAATATGAAAAATCAGGAAGAAATGGATAAACCTGATGAAGACATCCAAGAGAAGCAAGAAAAAATCCAAGAAATGTTCGAGGATCTCATGAGTGATGAAATGAAAGAACTCATGAAACAGATAGAGGAGTTGATGCAAGAGATGGAAAAAGATGAGGCTTTGGAGATGATGGAAGAAATGCAAATGGACGACGAAGAGTTGAACATGGAACTCGACCGTATGCTCGAATTGTTCAAACAATTGGAGGTCGAACATGAAATGGAACAGCAAATTGACAAACTCGAAGAACTAGCAGAAGAACAAGAAAAACTAGCGGAAGAGACAGAGAAAAACGAAAAGCCGCAAGAAGAGTTGAAAAAAGAGCAGGAAGAAATCAACGAAAAATTTGAGGAGATCCAAGAGAAAATGGAGGAAATAAAAGAGAAAAATGAAGAGTTGGAAAAACCTATGGAACTCGGCGACCAAGAGGAACAAATGGAAGATATTCAGGAAGAATTAGATGACAGTCAAGAACAACTCGAAAAGCAAGATAACAAGAAAGCTTCTGAATCTCAGAAAGGAGCTTCTGAAAAAATGAAAGACATGGCTGCTGCCATGGAAATGCAAATGGAATCGGGCGAAGCAGAGCAAATGGAAGAAGATATGGCTGCACTTCGTCAATTGCTCGAAAACTTGGTGGCGCTATCTTTTGACCAAGAAGATTTAATAGATTATATCGGAAAAACCACTGTAAATACACCTCGATATGTAGAATTGGTTCAAGATCAATATAAATTGAAAGATGATTTCAAATTGATTGAAGACAGTTTGCAAGCTTTAGCAAAACGGGTGTTCCAAATCGAGTCTTTTGTTATCGAAAAAGTAACAGAAGTTAAAAGCAATATGAAAGAGAGCTTGGAAGAATTGGAAGCTCGTAAAAAACCACAAGCGGGGGAGCATCAACAATATACGATGAAGAATGTAAATGACCTCGCTCTTATGTTGAGTGAAGTTATGAATCAGATGCAACAACAAATGGCTGCCCAAATGCAAGGCAATCAAATGTGTAATAATCCAGGTGGCTCAGGTAGCAACGGAAAAGTTCCAAAAGACAAACCAGGTGGTTCGGAAGGTCAGAAGTCCCTTGGCGAACAAATGAAAGATATGAAGTCTCGTATGGAAAAAGCGGGCAAAGAAGGAAAAGGAGGAGAAGGTGGTTCTAGCAAAGAATTTGCAGAAATGGCTGCTCGTCAAGCTGCCATCCGTAAAGCAATGGAGAAAAAACAAAAAGAAGGGCAACAAAGGGGCAACGGAAGCAAAGAATTGCAAGAATTGATAGATGAAATGAACAAAACTGAAACAGATCTCGTAAATAAACGTTTAACAAACGAAATGCTTCAGAGACAAGAGCAAATAATGACCCGTTTGCTCAAGCATGAGAAGGCAGAAAGAGAACGTGAATACGACAATAAACGTAAGGCAGAAATAGGAAAAGAGAAAGACCGTGAAATGCCGCCTTCTCTAATTGAGTATATCAAAAAACGTGAATCTGAAATTGAAATGTTCAAAACAGTTTCTCCGTCACTAAAACCTTATTATAAATTTTTAGTGGAAGAATATTTCAAAGAATTGAAAAAGAAATAAGATATTTGAGCGTAAGAACACTTTGGTGTTCTTCGCTTTTATCATACAAGCAAACAAACTAGGTCCATTCCAAGGAAGATTTCACATGAACCTAAATGTTTATAAAACAAGGCGAACTACACATAACCAACTCATTGCAAGTGATATTATATTATATCAAACAATGATCAAAAACAACCATGTTGACTTTAACATCAAATCCTAAAAACATTAGTCATGTTGAGCCTTTTATCGAAACTATCGTCGATAAATACGCCATCAGTCCTGATCTTTACGGCAACATTTTGATTAGTGTCACCGAAGCTGTTACCAATGCTATCGTACATGGCAATAATGCAGATGAGTCCAAAAACGTTTGTATTAAATGTCTCAAAAAGCCAAATCAATTGGCGATTCAAGTCTGCGACGAAGGGCCTGGTTTTGACTTCGATAATCTCCCCGACCCAACTTCTCCCGAAAATATTCTCAAAATTGGAGGTCGTGGTGTATTTTTGATGAGACAATTATCCGACGATGTCAAGTTTATTGATAATGGTCGTGTCGTCGAAATCCAATTTACTATTTAAGTAATTCCCGCTTTGGAAGAGCATTCTAGCCCCATTTTATTTCATTTTGAAGATGTAACAAGCATCCCTTTTTTGACCACAAAAGTCATGGATTGGATCGAGCAAGTCATCGCTACAGAAAATCATGAGTTGAGCCAACTCAATTACATTTTCTGTTCAGACAGCTATTTGCATCAAATAAATATGGAGTATCTCCAACACGATACCTATACAGATATTATTACTTTTCCTTACGAGCAATCGCCTATCGTCGAAAGCGATATTTTTATTAGTATCGAGCGAGTCCGTGAAAATGCACAAGCTTTCCAAACCACTTTTGAGCAAGAATTGCTCCGAGTAATCATTCACGGCGTATTGCATCTTTGTGGTTATGGCGATAAAACAGAGGAAGAAAAATTGGCTATGCGAGCCAAAGAAGAGGAGTGTTTGGCTCTTTTTGATAACTTCTAAAAAGTATAAAATAACAAAAGCGGGTTTGAAATTCAATCCAAACCCGCTTTTTATCTTATTAATTTCAGCCTATTTTATTTCAGTACACTCTCGTATTTTGTTTTATCATTTAGCAATTTGATGGCTTCTTTGATTTCTTTATCGTTGCGCAAACCAATCTGAATTTTACCTTTTTGGAAATAATATCGACTAATGATTTCTTTTTCGATAAGGTCAACAATAACATCTTTGTATTTTGTCAATTCTGTTTTTTTGCTGTCTTCGATTTTCTTTTCAATAGCTGCCAAGTCAGTTCCGATTGCACTATTATAATTTTCTTTCTCCGCTTCTTCTTTCAAATTTGCCAACAATTTTTCGCTTTCGCTTTCGTAAGAATAACCTTTCTTTTCAGTGAAAGCAACGAAACTATCCCAATCGCTAAAGTTAAAATCAGCAATTTCTCCAATGGATTCATTTTTCAAAGCAAATTCTGTTACATAATCGAAAATGATATAATTTTCGAGCAAGCTTTTGATTGCTTTTCGTTCGCTATCTTTCTCTACTGCAATATCTGGTTTAACTCCACCACCATCTAAAACAACACGACCGTTCGTTGTTTTAAATTTAGCTCTTTCTTCATCTGGAATATTTACGGGTTCACCGTTTTTATATTCTACCCCTTGAATACATCTTCCGCTAGGAATATAGTATTTCGCCGTTGTCAATTTTACTTTCGAGTTGTATCCAACATCACGTGTATTTTGTACTAAGCCTTTTCCATAAGAACGTTGTCCCAAAAGAACGGCTCTATCCAAATCCTGCAAGACACCAGAAACAATCTCCGACGCAGAAGCCGAATTTTTATCAATTAAAACAACAATGGGCAATTCTTCTTCTGTTGGTTGGTTGAGCGTTTTAAAACTTCTATCCCAATCTTTCACTTTCCCTTTCGTTGTAACAATTGTTATTCCTTTTGGAATAAACACATTGGATACATTGACTGCTTCTGCCAATAAACCACCACCATTTCCACGCAAATCAAATACAATCCCTTTCAAATTGGGATTTTCTTTTTTCATTTTCTTCACTGCATTCTCCACATTTTTTCCCGCTTGACGGGTAAAAGTTGTCAAAGCCACATATCCGATATCATCTGAAATATTACCAGAATAAGGTACGTTTGGTACACTTACTTCTCCTCTAACCATAGTCAATTTCAGCTCCTTAGATTCGCCTGGTCGTTTGATGGTCAAAACAACCTCCGTTCCAGGGTAACCTTTCAAAATATTACTAACATCATCAGGTGATTTGCCTTTGGCAGATTTTCCATCAATCGCCATTAGGACATCTCCAGCCTTCATCCCTGCCTTGTGTGCAGGTTGATTTTCATAAGGTTCTGTAATAGTAACATAGTCTCCAATTTTTTTAATTTGAGCACCTATGCCATTGTATTTTCCTTCTGTGATATATCTAAATCCTTCTATCTCCGACTCTGAAATATAATTGGTGTAAGGATCTAAAGATTCCAACATAGCGTCAACTCCTGTACGCATTAGCTTTGCAGGATCCAATTCATCAACATAATAAGTGTTAATTTCTTTGTATAAATTTGTAAAAATTTCGATGTTTTTCGAAATTTCAAAATACTTACCATGATTAACGGTACTATTGACTGCTGCCCCTCCGACAAATGCGACAATAATTAAGACTCCTATTCTACTAATTCGCTTCATAACTAATCTATATGATTTAAGTTTGCTAAATATTCTGATTATTAAACGCTAAATATCCAAGCTTATTGATGTGAGAACTAAATAATTTTCAAATTAAGTCGCATTTCTTTTGAAATTTAGACTTCATTGGAGCAAGCCATAATAATCATGGGAGGGAAGAAAATAATCTTGCTACTAATATTACAAATAAAAATAATGCCAATAATGAAAATAGGCTGCATTCTTGCGAAGAATGCAGCCTATAAATTCTTAATCCTCAAAAAAGAATCAATTCTTTCTATAGAAATCAAAAATTAACATCTGATATGGAGTAAAATCTGGTTGTACTTAAAAAGCACAACCAGACTTATATTTCAGTATTAATCAAGTAAAATCATTTTACGTGTAGCAGAATCGTTTGCAGTATCTAATTGGTAGTACAATACTCCCGAAGCATTCAATGAATTACCATTTACGCTAATTTGGTTGTATCCTCTATTGAAGTCTCCTTCTACCACTTTCAATGTACGACCTGAAACATCATAAATCTTGATGCTTGCTTTGCTTGCCGTTGGCAAGTTGAATCCAATTACTGTTTCTCCATTAAACGGATTTGGTGTGTTTTGGTATAATTCAAAAACACCTCCTGCAGTAATCGTTCCTTCTGCTGTATTGAAAGCCAATGCTACATCTAACAATTGAGTTGCATTGTATGCTTCTGCATTTGTGTAACGACTCGTTACGCTCAATACATCACTCAAGTTTGCACTTGCGTTTGCATTGAAAGTCATGCTAAACAATACCTCATCATTCGCTACTGTTGTTGCTGTTGAGTTCCATGAAGTTGTGATAACACCTTCATTCAACATCGTCAATCCAAAGTTTGCTTCTTTCACGTTCAATGCGCCTGCCTCTACTGATACAAATGTCATTGCAGCTGCATCAAAGTTTAAGGTGTACTGAAATCCATTGATTGTTGTGAAATCACTCGCTAAGAAATCTACTGTATATGCTTGACCTTTGGTCGTTTTCGCATCTTCTATTTTGAAGTTCAAACTTCCTGTTGTATTACGCTCTTGTGCGCCCAACAAGTTATTTGCTGCTGCATTTCCGTCTACATCTCCAATTTTCACCGCAATGAAATCATTCGTCAACTCATCTTGAGATAAGTCGTTGATGTTGATTACTTCTGGGAATGCTTCCATCCAAGGATTTTGTGCATTCGGGAATACATAAGATGCATCCACAAATCTCCAAGAAGAATTGTCTACAAAATCAGATACTATAAATAGTATCAATTGACGCAACTGTACTACATCAAATGTAGAAATGTTTCCATCATTGTTGATGTCTGCTGCTATCATTTTGTATGGATCTGTCAATGGAGCTTGACCCAAAATGTGTTGTCCAATCAATACCAAGTCATAAGTTGAAACACCATTGATTGGGTTCATGTCTTTGCTTGGTGTCAAAGTATAATCATTGTGCATTGGTACTTCTGGGAACATGTACGAACCATTTGAACCAGTATCATAACCATCAGCCATTCCACCTGTTAAGTTCATTGTTACCATTTCTACATTATCGCCATTATTGTTGCGGATAGTACCTGCTACTGGACGTGAATCATCACCTGGATCAGTACCTGTATCACATCCACCCAAGTTATCTTGAACGATGATATATGTTGTACAGTAATCTGCATTTCCTGCTTCATCTTCTACCCATATTTCTACAATCACAGTTCCTAAATCTTCACAACATAAAGTCATTGCAGTTTGTGGTGAACTGATTGCTCCTTCACGACGCATTTTAACGCTTCCTTCTACATAAGCAGCATCTGAACAATTGTCAAAAGCATACTCCAATAAATCAGAAGCCCAAATATCAACACAACCTGTTTGCATGTTTTCGATAGTAATACCGTTCAAACAAACTGGAGTTGGGTTTTTGCAATCTTCAACAGTGAATAAGTATTCGCAAGAGCTTGTGTTGCCACAACCATCTTCTACAATCCACTTGATTCGGTGTGTTCCGTATGGATAAACACCTGAAGCATCGTTTCCATTATCTACTATGTCGAAAGTACTATCATTGAATGCATCTATTTTGTACGTATATTCCAAAGCATCGTCTGGAGAACAAGCATCTGTTGCAGAGATGGTCAAGTCTGCTTGACCTTCACATCCATCTGTCAAATCACAGAATGTCAAATCATCTGGACAATCAATAACAGGTGCGTCATTATCCAATATTTTCACAATTTGTGTGTATTGGAAATAACCATCATCATCTTGGAATGTTCTTGGAAGTGGTTGAGGACTTCCTAAATCTGTATTATTAGGATTGTCTTGGTCGTAAATACACCAGTTGATAACCGTCCAAGTAATTTCCAATTTGTAACAAGCATCTTCAACGATATCCAATACCAAAGTATCGGCAGAAATAGCCAACAATTCGCAATCGTCATCTGAAATAGAAGGTGCACCAGCATCTTGCTCTGCACAATTCGTCAAAGTAACATCTGCAGGGAATTGTACTACGAAATCAGAAACATGCTCAACTGTAATTTCTTGTGAACAAGAAACATCAGGAGATTTATCGCTTCCGTCTGTTGCTGTCCAAGTACGAGTAAGTGTACCAGCTCTACATTGGTCTAATTCACCACTGTCTATACTATCAATACTAACCGTACAGTTATCACCATATTCAGGTGTTCCAAATGGTAAGTTATGAAGTAATGGAACGTCATTTTCATCCACCTCATCACATGTAATTGTGATGTCTTCGAGGCACTCTATATAAGGAGGCAATGCATCTTCGATAAGCACTTCGCCCCAACAAGTATTTTTGTTACCATTTTCATCTTCAGCTTCTAAGTAAAGTGTAATTACACCAATATCTGAGCAACGTGCTTCATAGAAATCTCTAAAGAAGAAACTGTTGTTATTGATTTTCAACGTAATATTACCACAGTTGTCATAAGAGCCTTCATCAAAATCTTCAGGATAGATACGAGCTGTACCATCTGCACCTAAAGATACGTGCAAGTTATCATCACAAATTACAACAGGAGCAATCTCATCAACGACATCGATAGTTACGATTTGAATGGTTTCATTCAAACAACTATCTTTTGCTATAATTTGAACCTCTGTTGGTCCAAAAGGAAGATTTTCTAATACTTCGCCATTTGCTACATCAACAATAATTAATGTTCCACTTGGATCGTAAACTCCTCCACCTGAAATATAACTAGCTGTTACAGAAGAGACACCAGAGCAAGCATCAGAAATTGCTGACATCAAGTCAACATCTGCAGCACAGTCATAAGCATCAGTACTGCTGAAAACAACATCTTCTACATCAATTGTAGGTCCTGTTGTATCTTCAATTTTAATAATTTGTTCGTGTGTTTTAGTTACACCTGAGCACCATGCTACAAATGTCCATGTACGAATGATTTTTTTACCACTTCCACAAGTTGGTAAAGTAACATCTTCGTAAGAATAAGACATATCACATGGAGAATGGTGTAAAGAATCAACTAAGTCGAAACAATCGAAACGAGGAATACCTGTATCAATTGGATCTGGGTTGTCTTCATCAGGTAAAGTACCACACTCAAATTGAGCATCACCTGGCTTTTCAATATCGTCAAAAGTAGGTGCCAACAAGTTGATTGTTTGAATACAAACTGAAGCATTTCCAAATTTATCAACTGCTTGCCAAGTTCTTTTAACAGTCATACCAAACCATTCGCTTTGGTCACAATCTGTTTCTATTAATTCCTCAACTAATAATTCAGGATTACCTTGAGGATTACAATCTTCTACATCGTAAGGATCTGGGTAACCATGTTGAATTTTCAAACATGCACTTACTAATGAACCATAACCTGGATCAGATGGATAAGTTTCATCATCTGGGTTACCATTTGGTGCATCATCAACTGGATTACAAGGGTCTGTTAGTGGATTGTCAACATCTGTTAACAATAATTGCCATCCTTCTCCGTCAAAATCAGTATATGTTGGCTGATTAAAGAAGAAGAAAGAGATATTGAATGTACGTGGGCTAAATGCCATAGAAGTAGAAACTCTAATAGTATCCAATCCAGAACCTGGAGGAGGTACTAAATGAACAACGATATCACGTGGTTCAGTGTGGTCAACTTCTAAAATCAATTCTAAACGCTTGATAATTTCACCATGAGGAGCACACTCAACAGAAGGGAATGGAATTTGGTTTCCACCAGTCAATTGATTGTTGAAATCATTAGAAACAGTACCAACTTTGATAGCTTGTTGCTGGTCGATACAAAATTCTGTTGTTTCAGTATAACCTCTAGAGTTATTATTTGTCAATACCAATGCGTTAGGGTGATTACATGGTGCCTCATAAGAGTAACATGTAAGAAGTGGTGCTTCTTTGTCTTCCACTTTCAATTGTCCCCAACACTTGTTATCAGATGCAATATGTGTTACTACATAAGTATATGTGTTACCTGCATCAGAAGCAATAAGAATATTTCCATTCTCTCTTGCACCTTCAATTTCTACTAAATAGTCACCATCACAACCTGTAAAATCTTCTAAGACCATGTCTGGAGTTACTACTGTTTGACAAGGCTGGAAGAAAGGAAGTGAACGTGGAGAATAATTTAATGAAATGTTCACTAAATCATTACAAGCCAAAATTGGATTAGATGTAGTTGTTACATGAATAGTAGTACAGTTATTTACTCTAACAGGACGACTATTAAATGTAGTTCCAAATTCTTGGCAGTTGTAAGTCATTTCATAACATATAGTATATGAACCCGCCTCGATTCCATCAGGGAATGCAGGTCTAAAGTCCAACTTTATAGAATCAAATATACCATCACCATCTGTATCAACAACAGTACCTCCACTGCCATCGCAAAATACATCTGGATCATCGTATTCGTATTCACCTAAAACAACATCATTATTAGTTGTATTGGTTACAAAATCATTATCAGGATTAATTGTTACTGCAACATTCACAGCTTTTCCATCACAACACATGTGTTGCATTTGAGGATAACAACGAACTGGTTCAATCAATGGTAAAGTTATCATTGAATCCAAAGCGCCATTCGCATCAAGTTCGCCACCATACATACAAGTAGCAGGATCGCCACCTGAAATAACGATAGGATCAGTAGGAACAGCAGGAACACAAGGAACAGTCAAGTCATACATCAACATACCATCTACAAAATTCCCAGGTGCTGGAGAATCAGATGCTAAGATTCGAATGTCTTGGAACAATAATGTACCATAGTTCGCATCTTTTTGACGTAATTGCCATTGTAAGCTACCCCAATCTGTACCAATAGAGCTACCCAATACTATCATGTATTGTTCACATTTATCTAAATAAATGCTATCAACAAGTAATTCACTGAGTTCAGAAGTAGGACCAGCATTGTAAGCAATATCTCCATTGCTATCTCTGATTTCCCACCAAACTGGCTCAGTCGGACAAATTTGTCCAATTACAAAAAACTCCACTTCTAGTTGGTCATCCGCACAACTAGGGAATGGGCATTCTGCTTTTACACGGAATTGTTGGCTGGCAGGTATACCTGGACCAACAGCCATTTGATTACCATTATTATCCAATGCCAATTGTCCTTCTGCATTGTATAGGTAAAAACTGTGCTCTGATTCATTAGCACCATTCCAATATTCCAAGTCAATTGTTTGACCGTCTTCAACATACAAAGGAATAGTTACACAAGAGGTATCCGCTGGTGTAACTTTATAATTTGCAGCAGGCCAAGCCTCTGCAATAGAAACATCAATAGATGCTCCGTCCCATCCATCTCCTCCTGTATCTTCCAATACTAGTAAATAGATGCACTTCCCATCAATATGGGGAAGGTTTAAAATCTCTTGCTTTATTGAGTCTGGTGTATTGTAGCTACAAAGCCCTGTGCCTTGAGCTAGCAAATTTCCAAACGATAAAGTAAAGAGCATCGCAAATAAAACGTAAATTTTCTTCATCTCCATTTCAGATTAATAATTTGCTCGATAATAATTCAATTTTTTTTCTTTTTTGTTCACAGGATTAGCAGTGTAAAATAATAGTCAATTGTTCCAAAGTAATTATATAATATATTGTGTATTTAACCATACATGGTTAAAATAGCAATCACATCCAATGGAAACTAGTTCCAAAATGATGTGGAAAGTATATACGATTTTTACGGGTTCGGGATGAATTAAAATACGGCTTAAAGGAAATGTAATCCTTGCTTGGGGGTGTAAGACTATGCTAGGTAAAAAGCAGAATATTTTGTAGAACTACAAATTGCAAATTCTATTGTACAACACTATTTTCTAAAATAGGATTTTAGAAAATTTCATTTACAATAGAAGAAATCTATATAAATGAGCATTGTCAGAATTTGCCTGAGATTAAACTACAAACCTGTAGTAGTTCAATATTGCCTTTTAATTTAAGTTGTTTTACGAGGTATCTACATTTAACACCTGTTATTCATACAAAGGTAGTCTAATTACAAAAAGATACAAATACCCTGTTTCGGGTATATTTGTTGTTTTTTGTCTTATTTAGGGGGTATTTAAGGAATATTTACTGGTTCTATACGCAAATCTAATATTCGAAGTCGCCTTCTTTTCGTAAATCGATATGTTTTATATCGGTATAATTTCCGAATAAGCCAGCCTGTTGTTACAGCACTAGACACAACAATTGCTGTTGACAAAGTGAGGGGAGTACTTACTAGGGCTGCTCCTAAAGAAAAGATGCCCCAGCCCAATCCGAAATTAATTAAGCTCAGTCCTAATGGTTTAGACCATTTTGCTCTATCGAATAATCGAATTGCTACTAAACTATCTACATGAACCATGCCATGAGAAAAAAGAATAATGCGTTCTTCTGGAAGAATATTTTCGATAAACTCTGTTCTGAAAAAGGCTTCTTCTCCCTTTAATTTAAAACAAACTTCATCTCCAATCGAAAAACGGATAACATTAAAACTACCCGCTTTTTCTATTTGCAAAAACAATTGAGCTTTTGCTCCTAAGCAAAAGAATACAAATGCGCCTACTAAAATCCAACTTTTCATTTTCACTATTTTATCTTTAGTTTTAAAGGGGATTAATTATACAGTAATAGTTGTTTGAATTTCCTTATTTTATCTTTTAGCCTATTTGAAACTATTCCAAATAAAGCCGAAAAAATACCTAAAGTACTGATAGTCAATTTGTTTTATTCTTTACCATACCATTACGATATCTTCTTTTGAAAGAAGATGTAAAACTTTATGAGTATTTATACGATTATAGTAATATAATAATTACAAAATCTATATTTTTTTCAGGAAACTTAAAATTCCAATACTATGTTATCTAAAAAAATGGAAACAGCTCTAAATAAACAAATTGAACTTGAGTGCTATGCATCATTTTTGTATTTGGCGATGGCTTCTTGGTGCGACAATGAAGGTTTCGAAGGTTCCACTAAATTTATGCATCGTCAATCCGAAGAAGAACGAGAGCACATGCTCCGCATATTTCATTATATAAGTGAGGTTGATGGTTATGCTTTAACTCCTGCTGTAAAACAGGCCCCGCATAAATTTAGTGATATAAAGAAAATGTTCGAACAAGTTTATGCTCATGAACAAAAAGTTACTAAATCGATTCATGAATTAGTTGCACTTAGTTTGGAGGAGAAAGACCATACAACTTATAATTTCCTACAATGGTATGTAGAAGAACAACGAGAGGAAGAAAATTTAATGCGCTCGATTTTAGACAAAATAAAACTTATAGGCGATGGTCCTCAATCACTCTATCATATAGACAATGAGATTGAGAAAATCAATGCAGCCGAAGAGAAGGCAGCAGCAGCAGAAGCAAAAACAGCATAATCTTGACTCATTAGACTAATAAGGTTCATTTTCATAGAAGAAATTAACCGTTTCTTCTATGAAAATTCTTTTCTATTTAGAAATTTACTTTTCTAAATATTTCCAAAATGGCTCTTTCTACTTTGGCATACTCTACTAGCTCTTTCCCTGTATAAATAAACATAACAGCCATTTTTTTTTCCTTTCTTAGCAGATTTTGATAAAATTCAGATTTATTCAAGCGATAGGCTTCCTGCATCAAACGACGCAAGCGATTTCGCTTGACAGCTCTTTTGAAGCTCCGTTTGGGAACAGTAAAAGCGGCTTGTACAGGATAATTCGGACTCGGCTTTTCTTCGAGTTCCAGCCAAACTATTCTTACTGGATATTTGTGAAATGATTTTCCTTCTTTAAATAAGCGACCAATTAATATTTTGCTTTTAAGCCGTTCGAATTGGGTAAAGGTGTAGGGCATATTCAAATAGATTTCCCAAAAATCTATTTTGGGAATACCGAAAAGAAGGAATTAGGCAATGGTTTTGCCTAATAAGAAGATATATAAAGTCAAATTTAATTTGGCGATAGCACCAAATTAAATTTAATTTATTTTACGTATTTGTCGTCAGAAACAGTCAATTTAGCACGTCCTTTAGCTCTACGACGAGCCAATACTTTACGTCCGTTTTTACTGCTCATACGAGAACGAAATCCATGTTTGTTGACACGCTTTCTTTTTGATGGTTGGTAAGTACGCTTCATTATAACTTATGTTGAAATATAAAATACAAATTAATTGTCCGATAATTTTCGGAGGGCAAAGGTACATCTAATTTTTCAACTAGGCAATTTTATCTAAACTTTATTTCCTAATTAAAGAAAGGCTTTTAGTGTATAGAACAAATTGCCTGTCTGCCTCAATTCGAGCGTATAGTCGGAGGGCGATGAAAACCTATCATTCTGCTAGGCAAGGTCGCATTCCGACAGTGCAATTTGTTATACACACGATTTCTAGTAAAAAGAGTATCATCCATCAAAACTCAATATTTTTATTTCTACTCTTTGGTTTTTCATTCGTCCGTCTTTGGTTTTATTGCTAGCTACTGGCTTGGTTTTGCCATAACCTTTATAACGCAATCGCTCTGTACCAATTCCTTTTTGGACCAAATAACTCGCAACAGCCTTTGCTCTTTCCGACGAAAGACGGAAACAATAGTCTGGTGGAGGAACATTATTGGTATGTCCTCCTATTTCTACTACTACATCTGGGTTCTCTTTCAAAAAGTCAAAGACTTGTTCCATTGCACCATAAGATTCTCTTTTGATAGTGGAAGAATCCGCAGGAAAATACAGTTTATCTATCCGTATCGTTTTGCCTTTAACCAACTCACTTCGTTCGAGCAAGCTAGATTTTGGTTTAGGAGCTACTACAGCTACAGAAGGTTTAGCAACGGGTTCGTTAATTATTACTGCAGCTATTTCTTCTTCGCCGTAATTTATCATTCGAATAGATTCTGTTCGACCTGTCGAATTTTTAGCTCTTACGACTAGTTTGTTATCGCCTTTTCGCAAGCGTTCGGGAATCGCCAAACCGCCTGTTCTAGAGTCGAAATAAAATTCTTCTACTAGATTGTTATTAAATACTATAGTGATGTTTTCTTTATCTTTAATATGCTTCACTTTCGCTCTAAAAGTATACGATTTTTCGTTTACCCTTATCTTGTTTTTCTTTGGATTTATGAATTCAACAATAGGCGTTTCTTCTTGACAAGGAGTAAGCGCGATACTTGATAAATTATCAATCAACAAATTTCCATTGTACGGAAACGGAGTAGGTGTTTTGTAAAACACCTCTAATGTCAAATAAGTAATTCTTTTACTTGGTGCAAATTTGTACTGGTACTCAATCCAGCGTTCGTGTGGAATTTCTGAGGTACTTGCTAGCAATTCGCTTTTGTCACAATAGCCATTTCCACCCCAAATACGCAAAGAAGCCGGTGTATTATGATTGATCATTTCTTTGGCATCTCTATTTTGAGGGACATTGGAATCTCGGTCGCCGACAGCACTCAAATAATTAGCCGAACGAGCTAAGTATAAACTAAAACTATAACAAGACCCGACTTCCATAGCCGCACTCAATCGTTGAGAAACAGACTCCCAAGTATCATTGTCTCGCACAACGATACCGATGTATGTTTCTCCATCTTGTGCAGGTGTTACTACTCCAAAAATAGGTTGAACCAAATTTGGATGCAAATCTGGTGGCGTTTCCGTTGGAAAATTGATACGTCCGCAATCGTACCATCCTTCTACTGTAGCAACACCCGATTGACCTGGTCTTGGAAAATCTTCGAAAGAAGGATTGACCAACCGAATGGTATCTTCTTGTGCAAAAAGTCCATTACTTGTAAGAAGAAAAGAAATAGATGCTAATAATATAATTAGCTGCTTTCTTGGTATGATGTTCTTGAACATAGTTAACATTTTTCTTTTACTGTTCAATTTTATAATTCAAATTACTCTGTATAATGATAGAGACAAAGCCAATTTTATTCCTAAAACGTATAAAAACTGTATTATTGTTGTTGTGCTACTTGAATTTAAGAAATAAACTTGTAAAACCTACAAAGGTTTAAGAACTCTTTAACGAATTCCTAAACCTTTGCGTATTTTATATTTGAATTAAGTTTTACTTAAAGGCATTGAAACCCGTAACATCCATACCTGTAATCAACAAGTGTATGTCATGTGTTCCTTCATAGGTCAATACCGTTTCGAGGTTCATCATGTGGCGCATCACGGAATATTCGTTCGTGATTCCCATTCCACCATGAATTTGTCGAGCCTCTCTAGCAACAGCCAATGCCATATTACAGCTATTTCGTTTTGCCATAGAAATTTGAGCAGGTGTCGCTTTTCCAACATTGGCAAGCGTTCCCAATCTCCAAACCATCAATTGTGCTTTGGTGATTTCGGTTATCATTTCAGCCAATTTCTTTTGAGTCAACTGGAACTGACCGATTGGTTTTCCAAATTGCTCTCTCTGTTGAGAATAACGCAAAGCAGAATCATAACAATCGAGTGCTGCCCCAATCGCTCCCCAAGCAATACCATATCGAGCTTTTGACAAACAAGACAAAGGCCCTCTCAATCCTTTAACCTCAGGAAAAACATTTGCCTTTGGTACTCGTACGTCTTCAAAAACCAATTCGCCTGTGATAGATGCACGCAAAGACCATTTCCCATGAATTTCGGGAGTTGTAAATCCTTTCATGCCTCTTTCGACGACCATTCCTCTAATCTTTCCTTCTTCATCTTTTGCCCAAACAACAGCAATATCTGCTAGTGGTGAATTGGTAATCCACATTTTAGCACCATTTAAAATATAAGCATCGCCATCATCTTTTATATTGGAAATCATGCCACTAGGATTCGAGCCATGATCAGGTTCGGTCAAACCAAAACAACCAATCAATTCACCAGCAGCAAGCTTAGGCAAATATTTCATGCGTTGTTCTTCTGAACCAAATTTGTAAATCGGATACATAACCAAAGAACCTTGAACCGATGCCATAGAACGAATTCCTGAATCGCCTCTTTCCAGCTCTTGCATGATAATTCCGTAAGAAATTTCATCCATCCCACCACAACCATATTTTGCAGGAAGACTCGGGCCATAAGCACCTATTTCTGCCAATCCTTTGAAAAGATGTGTTGGACATTGTGCTTTCTCTGCACAATCTTCAATAATAGGACTTACCTCTTGTTTGACCCAATCTCGGACAGCATCACGAGCTAGTTTATGGTCATCATTCAGCAGATCATCTATGTTATAATAGTCATGCCCTTGATATTGGTCTGTTTTGGTTTGTCTGGTAAAAACACCATTAGTAGCTTTAACTTCCATTTATTTTAGATTTAAACTTTGACAAAGACGAAGGAATTTGTCAAAAGTAGTTTAAGTGTAATTATTAGATTTTATTATTGTATACTCTTATCCAGAATACTTTGATACAAATTTGACGCAAAAATACGGTTTTCTTATGGAGAAATGCTAGTTTATAAACACTTGTCTAGTATTTTTTGACAAAAAAAAGACTAGATTCTTATTATTGAATGTTTTATAGCTTTTTTGAGCGTATTTCATCGCCCCAATCACCTGCAAATTTGTAGGGTCGGAAACGAGCGAAGAGTTCTTCTTTATACCAAGCCAAAGCTCTTGTTTTTTGGACAACTTCTTTGTGATATTTGCTTTTATAAGCATAATCCATCATCAAAGTACTACTTTGCCAAAGGCTAAAAGTCGCTTGTTGAATCAAAGGCAATTCTCCTATTCCAATAGAAAACAAACGTCCTTCTTTGTTTTCAACAGAAGCACTTACTTTGGGGACTTGGGTCCAAAATCGCAACAAAAAACGTGGTTTGATGGTAGCTCTAGTCAATACGCCAACCATTTCGTTGGAGTCGAGCGTACAATGTTCCACAAATGGCACTGCACCATCCCAAGTGCCATGCGTTTTGGCAGCGAGCAAAAATACGGTCCGAAAAGAAACAGTGTGCTCCAAAAAATCTAGAAAAATTTCATGCTTTTCAAAAAAAGCATTCGCATCTTGCTCCGATGACCAAGAACACAACAACCCATATTTTTCTAAATTCGGAAAAATACTAAAGCCTTGGGCAGCACCACTTCCCAACATTTTGCCAAAGAGCAAACCTTTTACTTCTTGCAATGCAGCAGGAACAATTCCCATTCGCTGAAAAGCCCACCATTTGTTTTTCCAGCCTTTGTACTCAAAAAAAGTGATTGTCGTAATTTGTTTATCATCCATTTAAAATCCAAACAATCTCTTTTCAAAAATGTTGATTATATTTTTTGGTTCTCTAACAAATACCGTAAATTATTGCAGTAAAGAATTGAGTGTCGAAATTTTTATGCAAAATCGCTGCAAAACAACCCTCAAACCTGCCAGACGCAGGCTGGTTTAACCCTCACTTTCCTGCCTGCAGCAGGCAGGTTCCTGACCACGGGATTTGTCAGAGAACATCTTTTTTTATTTTCAATTCCCTAACTTTGCTTTCTAACAATTCATACAAATGAGAAATATAGTCCTTATTCTAGTTTTGACCTTCAGTTTTGCTGCTTGCCAAAACGATACGAGTTCTACTACTCCTGATTCTTATTCGGGCGCACTTTTTAGTGTGGTAAATTCCGAGCATAGTGGTATTGACTTCCTCAATACTGCTCCACAAAATGCTCAAAGAAATGTCCTTTTCTACGAGTATTACCTCAATGGTGGCGGTGTTGTTGTGGCTGATTTCAACAAAGACGGTTTGCCTGATATTTTTTTGACTGCCAATATGGATTCAGACCGACTCTATATTAACAAAGGTAATTTGCAATTTGAAGATATAACACAAGAAGCTGGTGTAGAAGGCTGGCGAGAAGGCAACAAACAAAGTTGGTCTACAGGAGCGACTATTGCAGATGTCAATAATGATGGTTGGTTGGATATTTATGTTTGCAAATCTGGAGCGTTTCAAAATCCTGCCAATAAAGCAAATTTACTCTATATCAATAATGGTACGAAGCGTATGAAAGGAGTTACAGGAGTAACTTTTACGGAAAGTGCTGTGGCTTATAATATCCATGATTCGGGACACTCTACACAAGCTGCTTTCTTTGATGCAGACAACGATAATGATCTCGACTTGTATGTTATGAATCATTCTATCCTCTACAAAGATGACATGTTGACTATCAAATCTCAATGTTCCAATCCAGATTTTGTCGGACAATTTTCAGGTAATTTTTATAGAAATGATGGCAACAAATTCACTAAAACGACTCGACAAGTTGGTATGAATCGCTACGGCTTTGGACTTGGATTAGTTGCTAGTGATTTCGACCACGATGGCCATGTAGATGTCTATGTTGCCAATGATTTTTCCGAACCCGATTTTATGTTTATGAATAATGGCAATGGCACCTTTACCGACAAGGTCAACGAAAACATAAAACACACTTGCTACTACGGCATGGGAATCGATGCTGCCGATATCAACAACGATGGTTTGGTGGATATTTGCAATCTCGATATGGCGGCTACCAGCAATTTAGTTTCCAAAACCTCGATGCCTTCTATGGATCCTCGTTTGTTCAATACACTTATCTATTTTTTCAAGCATCCGTATCAATATATGTTCAATGTCTTGCACCTCAATCAAGGCAATGGCAAATTTTCAGACATTGCCAAGCTTTCTGGCATTCATAAAACCGATTGGAGTTGGGCGGCTTTATTTGCCGATTACGACAATGACGGACACAAAGATTTGTTTGTCAGCAATGGTTATAAAGCCAATTTTATGAACAATGATTTCATAACAGAATTTTCTGCTATAAAAGACCTTTGGAGAGTTATTTCGGATAGCGAAAAAATGGACGTAATCAATCGAATTCCTCAATCCAAAGGAGCCAATATGTTGTTCAAAAATAATGGTAATCTTACTTTCGAAAAAGTAGGCAAAAAATGGGGAATGACCGAACAAACCTTTTCCTATGGAGCTGCTTATGCCGACTTGGATCTCGATGGCGATTTGGATTTAGTCGTTAATAATTTAGATTCTAAATCTCAAATTTATCGCAACAACAGCAAAAATTCCAATTACATACAAATAGAATTGCTCGACGGCGGAAAGCATTTGCCCAATACTTGTTGGAATGCCAAAGTTACGATTCATACCAAAAGTGGTTTGCAATACCAAGAATTGAGTCCCGTCCGAGGCTATCAATCTGCGGTCGAACCAATCCTACATTTTGGCTTGGGCAAAGACGATATTCTAGATGCCATAGAAGTACAATGGCTCGATGGCAGTACTCAAACTTTAGAAAACATCAAAATCAACCAAAGAATCCAAATTGATAAAAAGCAGACCAATAATAAAAGTTTGGATAAAAAAATTGCACCGCCTATCTTTCAAGTTCAAACCAATCCAGGCGAGTTGTTTCGGCATACCGAAAACAGTTTCGATGACTTCGAAAACGAATTATTATTGCCGCACAAAAATTCTAGACATGGACCAGCACTATCCAAAGCCGATGTCAATGGAGATGGTTTAGAGGATTATTTTATTGGAGGAGCAAGCCAACAAGTTGGAGCATTATTTATACAACAAAGCAATGGACAATTTCAATCGAGTAACTCCAAACCTTGGCAAAAAGATTATGCGTGTGAAGATATGGGTTCTGTCTTTTTTGACATCGACAATGACGGTGACCAAGATTTGTATGTAGCGAGTGGTGGAAATGAATTCTCGGCAAATTCTGTCTATCTGCAAGACCGTGTTTACCTCAACGATGGACAAGGGAATTTTGAAAAAGCAAGCAATCTACTTCCAACATTCACGTCGAGCGGTTCTGCTGTCGCAACCGCCGACTTCGATGGAGACGGTTGGCAAGATATTTTTGTTGGAGCTCGTATGCAGCCTGGCAAATACCCGCTTCCTTCCGAAAGCAAAATCCTCCTCAACAAGAAAGGAAAACTCGAAGACAAAACGGCTCAATTTGCGCCAGAAATTGCCAACATTGGAATCATTACTGCTGCAAAAGCAGTTGACTTCAATCAAGACAACAAGCCCGATTTGGTGTTGGCAGGAGAATGGATGTCTATCCTTTTTTTAGAAAATACAGGAAATTCTTTCAAGGACATTACGCCTGAAAACATCAAAAAAAATACGGGTTGGTGGAGTGCTTTAGAAGCGGGCGATTTCGATCAAGACGGAGACCTCGATTTTATTGCAGGCAATCTTGGTTTGAATTATAAATACAAAGCCTCCGAACAAGAACCTTTTCATATTTATCTACATGATTTTGATAATTCAGGGAGCAAAGATATTGTCCTAGGTTATTATGACCAAAGCACTTGTTATCCCTTACGTGGACGAGAATGTTCGAGCCAACAAATGCCTTTTATAAAAGATAAATTCCCAACCTACCAATCCTTTGGCGAAGCCAATATCAAGGAAGTTTATGGCGATGCGCTCGAAAAAGCTTATCATAAAGAAGCCACTAATTTTGCGACAAGCTATATCAGAAATGATGGAAATGGCCAATTTCAACTAGCAGCTTTGCCAAATGAAGCTCAAGTTTCTTGTGTCAATGGTATTATCGTAGATGATTTCAATAAAGACGGTTTTTTGGATGCCCTCATAGCAGGAAATATGTATGATTCCGAAGTCGAAACGCCACGCAATGATGCAGGTGTTGGATTGTGTTTACTAGGAGATGGAAATGGAAATTTCCAGCCCGTCGCAGGTCATTCGAGTGGTTTTTTTGCAGACAAAAATGTAAAGGATTTACTACAATTAAAAACCAATACTACAAACACTATTGTAATTGCCAATAACGATTATTATTCAGAAGTCTTTTTTTGGTAGCCTTTTTTTGAAATTTCTATATACAAATTATGTGAATTGATTTTTGGTATTTTTGCCATAAAATCCCTTAAATTTTCTTAAATTCGTCGCTTCTTTTTAAGAAAATGTAAACATATTCTTTTTCTACACGTTTTTAAAGAGAGATAAAATAATCCTATATTATAATTTTATTACAAAAGATAAATGGATCCGTTAAAGCAAAAATTTCAGGAAAAATCGACAGCTCTTCGCACAAAAATGAGAGCCTTATTGAAAATACACAACGATAAAAAAGTCGATGAAGTGACCCTAAAGCAAGTCTTTGGTGGTATGAGAGGTGTTAAAAGTATGGTTTGGGAAACATCCCAATTAGATGCTACTGTAGGTATCAGATTTAGAGGTTATTCCATTCCTCAATTAAGAGACTTATTACCAAAGGCAGAAGGTGATAAAGAGCCTCTACCCGAAGGTTTGTTTTGGCTGATGCTAGTTGGCGAAATCCCAACAGAAGAGCAAGTAGCTTGGTTATCTGACCAATGGAAAAATAGAAGTAATATTCCAGAACATACCTTAAAAGTATTGGATGCACTTCCTGTAGAAACCCATCCAATGTCGCAGCTAAGTGTTGCGATTGTTTCTATGCAAACAGCGAGTGTTTTTTCTCGTCGCTATGCAGAAGGAATGAACAAAACTGAATATTGGGATGCAACCTACGAAGATACCATGAACCTAATCGCTCGTCTTCCGAAAGTTGCTGCATATATATATAGACGTACCTACCACAATAGCGATCACATCGCACCCGACCTTTCTTTAGATTGGGGAGCTAACTTTGCACACATGCTCGGTTGTAGCGATAATCCTGATTTCAAAAGCTTGATGCGTTTGTACTTGACGATACATGCTGACCACGAGGGAGGTAATGCTTCTGCTCATGCAACGCACTTGGTTGGTTCTACTTTGAGTGATGCTTATTACTCTTTGGCGGGCGGTATGAATGCCTTGGCTGGTCCATTACATGGTTTGGCTAATCAGGAAGTGATCAAATGGGTTTTCAAAATGATTGATGCCCTAGGTACAACCAAGCCAACCAAAGAACAAATTGCTGATTATGTGAATACGACTTTGGCTGCAGGTAGAGTTATACCAGGTTATGGACATGCCGTATTGCGTGAGCCAGATCCTCGATTCACGGCTCAAAAACGTTTTGCAGAAGAATACATCAAAGATTCAGACATTATAAATGTGGTCTGGAAAACATTTGAAGTGGTACCTCCAATCCTCAAAAGCTTGGGTAAAGTCAAAAACCCATGGCCTAATGTAGATGCACACTCTGGTGCCTTATTGGTTCATTATGGTATGAAAGAACACAGTTATTATACCGTTTTATTTGGAGTATCTCGTGCAATGGGCGTTTTAGCTGCACTTTGTTGGTCTCGTGCCTTGGGTATGCCTTTGGAGCGGCCAAAATCAGTTACTTCTGATTGGGTTCTAGATTATTTGAAAAAAGAAGAAGAATTGAGCAAAGCTTAAAAACAATATATTCTATTAAAATATAGATGGGCTTGGTCGTTTAAAACGACCAAGCCTTTTTTTATTCAAAAATTAAAATCTCTTTTTATTTCGATTTCTTTTAACTCTTTGACAAATTAATTTATTTTTGAGCATCTCAAATTTTAAAACTTAAAAAAATGACCTTTCCTGATAATTTAAAATATACCAAAGAGCACGAATGGGTTCGTGTAGAGGATGACAATATTGCTTATGTCGGCATTTCCGAATTTGCTCAAGGCGAATTGGGTGAATTGGTTTATGTTGAAGTAGAAACCGTAGGAGAAAGTATCGAACAAGATGAGGTTTTTGGAACGGTAGAAGCCGTAAAAACAACTTCAGATTTGTATATGCCGCTTTCGGGCAAAATTTTAGAATTTAATCCTGCGATAGACGAGAACGACGGCGACGACCCAACCCTTGTCAATAGCGACCCTTATGGCGCTGGTTGGATTGTGAAAATCGAACTTTCGGATACTAGTCAATTGGATGATTTAATGGATGCCGCAGCTTATACTGCTTTAGTGAGTTAAGTTTTTTTTCAAAAAAAAAATCTTGCCTCACACCAAAATCATTTTTTCTGCATCTATATAAATATAGTAGCTTATTAAAACGATAAAAAACTACTTAGCAGCTCTACTTTGGGCATTATTGATTTTGTGGCTGTCCGTATCGACGGCGCCAAATTTACCAGATGTCAAATTTTTTGAGCCGGATAAATTAGCACATATATTTGTTTATGGCGTCCTCACTTTTTTGACTTTACGAGGAATTGCCAAAACAACAAATATTGAAAAAAAACATCTGTATTGGGTCGCAATAGCGAGTTCTTTGTATGGATTTGCCTTAGAATGTGCACAATATTATTTATGCACAGGAAGATATTTTGAAAACTTAGATATTTTAGCTAATATTATCGGATCATTCGTAGGAGCTTATGCCTTTCATTGGCTAAGTCGCTCCTCCAAAAAATGAAAATAAAATATTTTTTTTTGGGTGCAAACCCATTACTATAAGTTCTTAAACAAATTTAAGCCTAGTTTTCAATCTCATTAATCAGTTGATTACCAATTTTTTATTGAGTCCGCCTGTCGTCGAACAGGATTGAACTTGAAGTTTAAATTTGTCGTTTCACTTAATTATTAACTCATTTTCAAAATAACCTAACTGTATGTTGTTTCTAGCTGACATAGCGATTACAGGACAAAGTTTGGCTATAGCTTTTGTGGCTATCATCCTTTTGGTTTTTGGAGTCATTTTCTTTTTTAGAAATTTCTTCGCCAAAGGTAGTGATGGTTCTCTTACAGAAAAGTATGCTGACAAAACCTGGAAATCTCCGATAGTAGGAAGAAATAAGTATCCCGATGTGGATGCTTTTAACTTCAGTGGTCCATTTTTCAACTTTGGACTTTTACTAGCTTTGGGGATTACAATTCTGGCTTTCAGTTGGACAGACTACGAGGAAAATGTTTTTATTCCAGATGATGCTCTTGAATTTGAAGAGGACATCGAAATAGAACCACCACGTACGGCTGAGCCACCACCGCCTCCTCCGCCACCACCACCACCGGTGATTGAGGAAGTACCAGAAGAAGAGATAGAGGAAGAAGAAGAACCCGAATTTGTTGATCAGAGTGTAGAAGAGGAAACGGTTGTGGAAGCACCACCGCCACCTCCGAAAAAAGAAGCACCACCACCACCACCGCCGCCACCGCCGCCACCACCAGAACCAGAAGTGGAGGAAATTTTCAAGGTAGTGGAGCAAATGCCTCGTTTTCCAGGTTGTGAAGGCGAAGCAGGTGACGAAAAAGCCAAAAAAGCTTGTGCAGATAAAAAGATGCTCGAATTCATCTACAAAAACATCAAATACCCTGCTATTGCTCGGGAAAACGGTGTAGAAGGAACTGCTGTTATTCGTTTTGTCGTTCAGAAAGACGGTAAAGTAGACCAAGTAGAGATTGTTCGAGATATTGGCGCAGGCTGTGGAGCAGAAGCAAAACGTATTGTGGAGCTGATGAACCAAAAAGGCTTGAAGTGGACACCAGGAAAACAACGAGGACGTAATGTTCCTGTTTACTTCAACTTACCCGTAAAATTCCGATTGGAATAATATAAAATTCCAATCCATATATACCTTAACAGGGATTTCAGATTAACATCTGAAATCCCTGTTTTCGTTTCAAAGTATAATTGTTAATCTTCCATGGCAACTGCATACTCGCCTGCTGGCCTCTTTAAATTGTTTCATGCCATGCCTGCAGCAGGAAATCCTTTGGCAGATAAATATTTCTAGATGTAAAAACAGATGGTAACTTATCAATTAGCTTTTGTTTAGGATAGTAAACGAATAAACAGTTAAACAAATAAACAGCAATTGCATTTTATGCGATTGCCTTATTTAATCCCTCTTTCGTATATTCTTTTACAAAAAAAATACTGGATAAAGGTTTAAATAATAAGAGATTAAGTATTTTTACAAAAAAGTATAGTAGCTGCTTATGAAACTCAAATATTGCCTTTACTTGTTTGTTCTCTTCCTTTTTGGAAAAACAA
Source organism: Caprella mutica (assembly GCA_947561585.1). Classification (NCBI taxonomy): domain Eukaryota; kingdom Metazoa; phylum Arthropoda; class Malacostraca; order Amphipoda; family Caprellidae; genus Caprella; species Caprella mutica. The sequence continues at coordinate 97,297 of CANNZV010001630.1, read as the reverse complement.
GTCTACAAGCCCAAGTTCCTCAAACACTGGGTTTATTTCAAAATGATTCCACCTCTTTCAACGGATACACCTTATTTTGTCCAACCTCTTCCGAAACCACCTATTTGATAGACAATTGTGGTTATGTCGTCAAGACTTGGGAGAGTGAATACGATCCAGGACTTTCTGTTTATTTGTTGGAAAATGGACATTTATTGCGATCTGCTCGCATCAATGGTAGTTTTCAAGCTGGAGGTAGTGGCGGTCGAATAGAACTATTCAATTGGGAAGGAGAATTATTGTGGGGATACAATTATTCTACTGACTTTTATCATCAACATCACGATATAGAACCTTTGCCCAATGGAAATATACTAGTATTGGCATGGGAAAAGCACTCTTACGAAGAAGCAATAGCAGCAGGACTAAAACCTGAGCATGCTGATCTAGAAGGTATTTGGTGTACCCAAGTAGTCGAGTTAGAGCCATTTATCGGAGCAAATGTTGCCAATGTAGTTTGGCGATGGAGTCTTTGGGATCATCTTGTTCAAGATTACAAGGAAGAACTACTCAATTATGGTAAAATTTCTGACCATCCCGAATTGGTTGATATAAATTTTGGTCCGACCTTAGCTGTCGATTGGATTCATGCCAATTCGATTGATTATAATGCAGAACTAGACCAAATCCTTATCAATTCTAGAAATTTCAATGAATTTTGGCTTATAGACCATAGTACGACTAGCTTAGAAGCTGAGGGGCATGAAGGAGGCAATAGCGGAAAAGGAGGCGATATTTTATACCGTTGGGGAAATCCTATTTCATATCAAAGAGGAGAAGAAGAAAACCAACGCTTTTGGGGACAACACCATGCTTCATGGGTTCCTAAAGGTTATCACGACGAAGGAAAAATAATGGTTTTCAATAATGGTGTGGGTCGCCCAGGAGGCACTTACTCTAGCATAGATGTTATTAATCCCCCTATAGATGAACAAGGTTTTTATCAAAAACCCGAAGAAGAGGCTTTTTTGCCCAATGAATTAGATTGGACTTATGAAGACAATCCTCCAGCAAGCTTTCTTTCTGGTCGATTATCAAGTGCCAACCGTTTGCCCAATGGCAATACTATTATTTGTGAAGGAAACTCAGGACGGCTATTTGAAGTAACTTATGAAGGAGAAAAAGTATGGGAATACATGAATCCCATCCGAAATGGCAACCCAATGACTCAAGGTATTATGCCTGCACAAAATGATGTATTCAGAACTCTTCGCTATGCACCCGATTATCCTGCCTTCGAAGGGAAAGACCTAGTTGCAACTGCTCCTCTTGAACTTGAGCCTTTGGATTATGATTGTACTATCTTTGAAGAGATGGTCGATACAACAAGTACAGTATTGACGCATGAATTGCTAAAAGATGTACGAGTAATCAACAATCCTTTTGAAGAACAATTGATTATTGAAAATGATAGAATTGAAAAATACCGCCTTCAAATCTTTGATTTTTCAGGTCGCTCTATATTTGAAACTGAAATTATTAATCAAAACCTAAGCATTAATACTGTCAATTGGCAAAAAGGAATGTACTTTGTACGATTCCAAACGGAAGATTTTTCTAAATTTGCTGTTCAAAAAATCGTCAAACAATGATAAAAAACTTACTTACTTTTAGCTTTCTTTTAACTTGTTGTTTTTTCCTCAAAGCACAAGACAATACGGTTGGATTATTGTCTTACAATCCATCAAAAACCTATGAAGGCTACAATTTAATATATCCACACAACCAACCCAATGTATATTTGCTCGACAATTGTGGTGAATTGGTACACACTTGGGAAGATGATGCTAATTTCCGACCAGGCAATATGGCTTATCTGACCGAAGAAGGAAAACTCATCAAGTGCAAACGACCTTCTGCTGTTACCGAAGACCCAATTTGGGCAGGAGGAGGTGGCGCTACAGTCGAAATAGTAGATTGGGATAATAACCCCGAATGGTCTTTTACGCTCAACGATTCGCTACAACGACTCCACCATGATATAGCAGTGATGCCCAATGGCAATATTTTAATGATTGTTTGGGAATACAAAACAGCCGAAGAAGCCATCCAAGCAGGTCGAGATACCGCACTATTGGCTCAAAATGCCTTATGGCCTGATTATATTTTAGAAATCAACCCCACAAGTTTTGAAACCGTTTGGGAATGGCATGCTTGGGATCACCTCATCCAAGACTACGACCCAACAAAAGACAACTACGGCGTAGTTGCCGACCATCCCGAATTAATCAATATCAATTGGGACACCAATGACGCAAAAGCAGACTGGATGCACACCAATTCGATTGATTATAATGCAGAAAACGACCAAATAATGATTAGTGTTCCTACTTTTCATGAGGTTTGGATTATTGATCATAGTACAACGATTGCCGAAGCAGCAGGACATACAGGTGGACTAGGAAATAGAGGTGGAGATATTATGTATCGTTGGGGAAATCCTATGGCTTATGATAGAGGCACAGAAGCTGACCAAAAACTGTTTTATCAGCACGATGCACATTGGATAGATAACTATGTAGACTTTACCAATCCTAATTTTGGTAAAATTGCCGTATTCAACAATCGAGTAGGCGCAGATTTTTCAACTGCCAATATTTTTAACCCTGGTTTTGATATGTACAAATGGTCATATCCAATGAGCAATACTTTTGGACCAACGGATTTCGATTGGACCTACTTGCATCCCGAACCAAGTCAAATGTGGTCAACAGGTTTGTCGAGCGTACAAGTGCTTCCTAACGGAAACACTTTGATTTGTGTTGGGCGATTCGGTTATGCTTTTGAAACCACTCCCGACGACGAAATCGTTTGGGAATACAAGACACCTATCGTTGGAGGAGCGGCTGCTACACAAGGAGATACGCTTGTTATCAATAATAATTTGACCTTTAGAATGCAACGAATTCCTTCTGATTTTGCGGGATTTGATGGACGAGATTTGAGTCAAAAAGGCTATTTGGAACTCAATCCTGATACGACATTTTGCGACCAAATTTTATCAATCGAAGCCGCTATTGCAGACTACAAATTGGAAGTTTATCCAAACCCTGCTTCCAATCAGGTAACTATTGAATGGGAAGCTGGACGTATGGTCGATATAGAAATTTTCAATTTGATGGGACAACGTATCACGCAATTTGAAGCATCGGGTGGAAGAAAATATTTAGATGTTTCCAACTGGGAAAGCGGTATGTATTTTATACAAGTCAACAAAGTGGCTGTCTTGAAATTGATAGTTGAGTAGAAACGCTTATTCTAAAAAGGAGCTGAATTTGAATCAAATTTAGCTCCTTTTTTTACTTCAACTTCTTTTCCAGTTCCTTCATCGAATAAATATCTACCAACTCATACTCTAGTACAAAATCTTTGGAAATATCTCGTCTATAATAAACCAAGCCGATTCCTTTGGCGTAGATTTCCAATCCACCATATTCGGGTTCGGCATAGCCGTCCCCTTCTTTATAGTTCTCAATCAATTCTCGCAGTTCCATTTTAATACAAGCATATTCTTTGCCCTGATAAGTATAGCTTGTATCGCCCACATAACGTCGATTTCTGATAAGCGTTGTATGCACACTTGGGTCAAACGGATCTTGCCATTTGACTTTAAACAGGAAAATTCCACTTGGATTTTTCACCTTAAAAGGATAAGAATTGCCCGCCTGTATTTCAACTGGAATTTTGATGTCTTTACCCAAAGAGTCCGCTGCGTATAAATACATATCCTCTAACAACATTCCATCTTGTATTTTTTCTTCTCGAAAAAATTGCCGCACATTCAATCCTGCATCATAAAAATTACCAATAAAATAAGTCTTTCCATCTTGCCGTAATTTAAAATAATACCAATAATCGCTACCAATCGAATCTTGTCCAACGGGTTTGTATTCATAAACTCGTCCTTCCTTGAGTTCATCTACAGGAAAATAATAATCCTCTATATCTTTTCGGTCATCTTGCTGGCAAGCATTCAACAGTAAAAAAAGCAAGCTAATCGACAAGCAGACAAATTTGGTCAAAAAAGTATTTTTTTTCATAACAAAACGGTTATTATTTCAGTTTAACTAAAGGCATAGCTGCCATACTGGCAGAAATAAAAGCTAATTATTAAATGGTATAGATTCTGATACCATATTTAATAATACGCACATTGCTAGCAGGTAATTTAAGCTATGTTCAAAATATACCAAAGAAACTACGATTGTTTTCAAAAGGATTAGTATTTATATTTATCGTATCTTTGAGCCGCTCAAATTTAAAAAGTAAAAGGCACAAGACCTTATCAAATAATGCCTAGATTTTAATCAATCATAATTGAATTTCAAGATATAACTATGTTTAATTTTATTTCTAAATCAGTAAAGAAAATTTTCGGCACCAAGTATGACAAGGATGCTGCCTTGTATATGCCTTATGTCGAAGAAACCAATCGTCATTTTGAAAGCTATAAAAGCCTTAGTAATGATGAGCTTCGTAACAAAACCTTATATTTCAGAGAACGTATCAGTGAGCATTTAGCTGGTATCGACGAAGATATCAAAAACCTAACAGAACAATCTATCAAAACAGGAGATGTTCAAGCCAAGGAAGATATGTTTCGAGATCTCGATGAAATGAAAAAAAATCGTAATAAGCATCTCGAAGAAATTCTCAAAGAAATTCTTCCCGAAGCTTTTGCTGTCGTAAAAGAAACAGCTCGACGGTTTTCTGAAAATCCAACTTTGACAGTTACAGCAACCGACCACGATAGAGATTTAGCAGCAAAAAAAGCCTTTATTACCATCGAAGGAAATAATGCCGTTTGGCAAAATACTTGGACTGCCGCTGGTGCAGAAATCACCTGGAACATGATACATTACGATGTACAACTCATTGGTGGTATGGTTTTGCATGATGGTAAAATTGCAGAGATGCAGACAGGAGAAGGTAAAACATTAGTTGCAACCTTACCTGCTTATCTAAATGGACTTTCGGGTTTAGGCGTACACGTGATTACGGTGAACGATTACTTGGCTCGACGTGACTGCGAATGGATTGGACCTATCTTCGAATTTCTTTTCTTGACCATTGATTGTATTGATAAATACAAGCCGCATTCTGAAGAACGCCGTAATGCTTACAATTGCGATATTACCTATGGAACCAATAATGAATATGGTTTCGATTATCTAAGAGATAATATGGTACGTTCCAAAAATGAACAAGTACAACGCAAACACCATTACACAATGGTCGATGAAGTCGATTCTGTTTTGATTGATGATGCTCGTACTCCTTTGATTATTTCGGGCCCTGTACCTAAAGGTAGCGAAGAACAAGAATACGAAGCCCTTAAGCCTTTTGTAGAGAAATTGATTGCTGCACAAAGAAAATTAGCAACTGAATATTTAGCAGAAGGAAAAAAATTATTCAAAGACGGCATAACAGGTTACGACGAAGGAGAAGCTGGTTTGGCTCTTTTGAGAGCGCACCGTGCCTTACCAAAATATCGTCCTTTGATTAAATTTCTGAGTGAAGAAGGAGTAAAAGTTTGTTTACAAAAAGCAGAAAATCATTATATGCAGGAGCAATCCAAGCACATGCATATTGCCGACGAACCATTGCTTTTTACAATAGATGAAAAAAATAGAAATGTAGAATTGACCGAACGAGGTACAGAATATTTATCCAAAGGTCAATCGGATAGCAACTTCTTTATCATGCCCGATTTGGCAACAGAAATGATGTCAATTGAAAGCGACGAAGAATTGTCTACTGAAGAAAGAGCAGACGAAAAAGAACAGTTGATTCAAGATTTTTCTGCCAAATCCAAGCGATTGCACTCTATGAGCCAATTGCTCAAAGCATATACTTTATTTGAAAAAGATGAAGAATATGTCGTTATGGATGGACAGGTGAAAATCGTAGATGAGCAAACAGGTCGTATGATGGAAGGTCGTCGATATTCCGACGGACTGCACCAAGCCCTCGAAGCAAAAGAAAATGTAAAAATTGGAGACATCACCCAAACTTATGCAACCGTAACTTTGCAGAATTACTTCCGAATGTACCACAAATTGGCCGGTATGACGGGTACTGCAGAAACGGAAGCAGGTGAGTTTTGGGAAATTTATAAGTTGGATGTTGTCGTTATTCCTACCAATCGCCCTATCGTTAGAGACGATAAAGATGACTTGGTTTATAAAACAGCTCGTGAAAAATTCAATGCAGTTATTGATGAAGTCGTACGATTGAGTAATGCAGGTAGACCTGTATTGGTTGGTACGACCTCGGTTGATATTTCTGAAAAATTGAGTCGTATGCTTCAAATGCAAGGCATCAATCACAATGTATTGAATGCCAAGCAACATCAACGAGAAGCCGAAATTGTAACACAAGCAGGAAAACCTGGTCAGGTAACGATTGCCACCAATATGGCAGGTCGGGGTACCGATATCAAGCTTAGTGATGGTGTGAAAGCCGCTGGAGGTTTGGCTATTATTGGTACAGAGCGACACGATTCTCGACGAGTCGATCGTCAGTTAAGAGGACGTGCTGGTCGTCAAGGAGATCCGGGTTCATCGCAATTTTATGTTTCTTTGGAAGACAACTTGATGCGTTTATTCCAATCGGAGCGTATTGCCAAAATGATGGATAAAATGGGGCACCAAGATGGAGAGGTTATTCAGCACTCAATGGTGAGCAAATCTATCGAAAAAGCACAGAAAAAAGTAGAGGAAAACAACTTTGGTATTCGTAAACGTCTATTGGAATATGATGATGTAATGAATATCCAAAGAGAAGCCATTTATAAGAAAAGAGAAAATGCCCTTTCTGGAGAACGTTTGGCAGTAGACCTGAGCAATATGTTTAGCTCTCTTGCCGAAAACATGGTGGCAATCCACAAGCAACAAGGCGATTTTCACACATTCCGAAACGACTCTCTTCGTCTTTTGGGCGTAGACCCACAAATGGGTGAAGGAGATTTCGGTGCTGGAAATGTAGAAGACAATATTGAACGTTATGAGCAGCAAGTTGTAGAAAGCTACGAGCGAAAAATGTCCAAAATAGCCGAGTACTTATTGCCTACTATTAAAAACGTTTTTGAAAATGAAGGAAGTCGATACAAACGTATTGCCATTCCTTTTACAGACGGAAGAGTGAGTCCACTTCCTGTTTCTGCGGATCTCGAAGCAGGTGTCAATTCCAATGGAAATTCTATCAAGTTGGACATCGAAAAAGCCGTCACCTTGTCTTTATTAGATGATGCTTGGAAAGAACATCTTCGTTCGATGGACGAATTGAAAGACTCGGTACAAGCCGCTTCTTTTGAGCAAAAAGATCCTTTGGTTGTTTATAAGATGGAAGCCTACGAGCTTTTCGAAAACTTGGTTTACGAAATCAACGAAAAAGTTGGTTCATACCTCATGCAAGGTAAATTGGTTTTCCGACAAGAAGGAAATCTGGAACAAGCCAAAGAGCAAAAAACAGACCTCAGCAAAGTAAGTACCAACAAACGAGAGGAAGATGTACGTGCCAAACGTGCTGCTGAAGGTGTTAGTCAAAATAGGGCCAAACCCCAAACCTTCAAACGAGTAGAACAAAAAGTAGGTAGAAACCAAGCTTGTCCTTGTGGTAGTGGCAAAAAATTCAAACATTGTCATGGTAAGTAGATTCGTTTAATTACCATTTAAAAATATTCCAAAAGGGTATTTCGCAAAGCGAAATACCCTTTTAATTTTTCTACCAAAAATAGTACCTTGCAGTTCGGTAATGTTCAAGTATTCATTCATTGCCGACAAAAAAGACATCAATAATGGAAAATGCACAACTTCAAGTACACGATTTAGTTTTCAAACCATTTCTTACCAAAGAGATGATACATACCCGTGTTCAGGAAATGGGAAAAGAATTGGCTGAAAAATATAAAGACAAGACTCCCATTTTTATGAGTGTCCTCAATGGTTCTTTCATCTTTACGGCAGATCTTATGCGAGCTTGCCCTATTGCTTGCGAGCTGAGTTTTGTGCGCTTGAGTTCTTATCATGGCACTTCGACAAGTGGTAGCGTAAAAACAATTTTGGGTATTACCGAAAAATTGGAAGGGCGGCACATTATCATTGTCGAAGATATTATCGACACAGGAACAACCATGAAAAGTTTTTTACAATCCGTAAAAGAAGAAAATCCCGCTTCTGTTAGTTTGGTAACTTTGCTTTTCAAACCCGATGCATTGAAGCATGATATTCCGATGGATAGCATTGGTTTTGAGATTCCAAATAAATTTGTCGTTGGTTATGGACTCGATTATAATGAACATGGACGAAACATTGACAGTATTTATCAGTTAAGTAGCTAAACCTAAATACTCGACACATTTATGACGGTCTCTTTTTCCGCCATACATTGTTAAAAATACTCGCCAGAACTAGGCTATGCCTGTGTTTTTTGCCTCGTCTGACGAAAAAATAGCCTCGGTCAAAAATGACGACTATTTAACCTTAGTAACGACCGAAAAATAAGTCCGACATTTAGAAATAGTTAGTTTGTTCTAATACAAGGCAAAAAAAGTAGGCATAGCTGGCTATATCGAGGCTTTTTAACGCAGTAGTAGGGCAAAATAACATAAGCTAAATGCGGTAGTTATTATTTGATCGTTACTTAACTACTTAGTTGAATAGAGAAGAGTGACTATTTTTCTTTTTTTAATCTAAAAAAAGTATACTTTCATTATTCATTGTTTCTGCCTTAATTTTATATAATCATGGAAGAAAAAAAGGCCATTATTCGCCAAACGCTCGAACCCGAGCAGAAAGCTTTAGAGATAAATTTAGACGATAAAATTTATGGCACTTTTGCCGAAATTGGTGCTGGTCAAGAAGTTGCACGCCACTTCTTTCAGGTGGGTGCTGCCGCAGGTACTATCGCTAAAACGATTTCTGCTTACGACAAAGTGTATTCCGACAAAATATATGGTGTAGAACCGAGCGGACGATATGTTTGCGAAAGCCGTGTCTACAAAATGCTCGACCACGAATACGACCTCATGCGAGAGCGTTTGCAAGAGGAACGTCCTGGTTGCAATTTTTTCGTTTTTGCCGATACCGTTTCTGCCATCAATTATTCCCGAACCATCAAAGGAGATGGTTGGTTGGGTGTGCGATTTCAACTCCATCCCGACTCCGAACCCAATGATTTGGTTTTGCATGTCAAAATGCGAGATAGAGATAATATTTTACAACAACAAGCTGTCGGTATTTTGGGTGTCAATCTGGTTTATGCTTGTTATCATTATCATGACAATCCCGAAATGATGCTCGAATCATTGATGGATAACTTGCGAAAGCGGGTTACTATAGATATGATTCGAATATCGGGCCCTGATTTTAAGGGTTTAGACAATCGTTGGTTGAGCTTGATGTTGGTTAAACTCGGTCTGACAGACGTAGCCATGTTTAATGCCGAAGGCAAAAATATTCATGCTTCTGAGTTTTTATACAAAAAAAATGTGCTTGTAGTCCGAGGAAGTTTCCGACCTTCTACTCTCGTCAACGAAGACATGATAAAATCAAGTTGGGAACAATTCAAAGCAGAAAAAGAAGTAGACGCCAAAAAATCTGTTCTCCTAACGGAAATCACTTATGATAATTTGTGTGCTAATGGTCAGTTGGATGAAAAAGACTTTTTGGATAGAGCAAGTTTGCTCAATGCAATGGGACAAACGGTCGTCATCTCCAATTGCGAAAATCATACGAAATTGATAAAATATTTGGCAGATTACAAAATCCAAAAATTGGGTTTGGTTGTCGGTATTCGTCAAATGATGGATATTATACACGAAAAATACCACCAAAACAAAGATGGTAGTTTACTAGCAGCAGTTGGCGATTTGTTTACTCGAAATGTCAAAATGTATGTCTATCCAATGCTGCAAGAAGGCAGTGAAGATTTGATGACTTGCCAAAATATGCCTGTCCCAGAAGGAATAAAATTTTTGTTCCAACACTTGATGGATAGCCAACAAATTGTAGATATTGAAGGGTTCAATTCTGAAAATTTGCATATTTTTTCTAAACGTGTCCTCGAAATGCTCCAAACCGATGAAGATGGTTGGGAAGATATGGTTCCTAAGAAAATTGCAAAATTGATTAAAGAACAATGTCTTTTTGGCTTTCCTTATGAAAGTATGGAATTTGAATATTAGTAAAGCAAATTTACCTTGAGATAGTCGGCTGTCGAGTAACCATTGCAAAAAAAAGGAATAATTTACCCTTTACAAAAGCCAAAAAAGACCTTGGCTG
>CANNZV010001630.1:29149-84408 GCA_947561585.1 Caprella mutica | reverse complement strand
GAAGAAGATGTAGATAATTATAAATTTGCTCATTTGGCAGGTGCTGTTTGCTTTTTGCCTTATGGTGTGGCGGTCGATGAATTTCAGCATGTTGTGTATCAAAATCCAACTATGAGCATCGAAGAGCGCAACCAAGCTTGGAAGGAAATTGAGCAAAAATATTTGCCACATCGAGATTATGACGATAATGATTTTTTGAAAAAAGGCACCTTTTGGCAAAGACAAAGCCATATTTTTGCGTCTCCTTTTTACTATATAGATTATACTTTGGCGCAAATTTGTGCTTTCCAGTTTTGGAAAAAAGACCAAGAAGATCATACAACTGCTTGGAAAGATTATTTGAATTTGTGTAAAGTTGGCGGAAGCCAATCTTTTTTGGATTTGGTAAAGCTGGCAAACTTACGTTCGCCATTTGAAGATGGATGTGTTGAGTCTGTTGTAGGTGTTGTCGAAAAGTGGTTGGATGGGATAGACGATTCTAAGTTTTAGTAGCAATTCTAAGCTATTAGTCGAAGGGCAAGCATAAACTATCATTCTTCTAGGCAAGGTCGCCAACCGACAACAATAAATTTAAGCTATAAGAAAAGCCCTTTTTTCGATTTCGAAAAAAGGGCTTTTTAAAATATATTTTTGAAGAAATTAGTCGAGTGTTTGTTTCACTTCAATAATTTCGTATGCTTCGATGACATCTCCAACTTTTATATCGTTGTAGTTTTTGATACCGACACCACATTCCATTCCGTTCTTTATTTCTTTGATATCTTCTTTATATCGTTTCAAAGAAGACATTTCTCCCAAGACTCCTTCTTTGGTTGGATAAATAACGATACCATTTCGAATAAGGCGAATATGGTGGTTGCGGCTAATTTTTCCTTCCTGCACATAACAACCCGCAATTGTACCCACTTTACTAATTTTGTACACTTCTCGAATCTCGATTTGTCCTGTGACTTTTTCTTCTTTAGTCGGTTCAAGCATTCCTTCAATCGCCGAACGAATTTCTTCGATAGCCTCGTAAATAATAGAGTACATCTTGACTTCTACGCCTTCTCTTTCTGCCAATTTACGAGCACCCAAAGACGGTCTAACTTGGAAACCAATGATGATGGCATCTGAAGCAGAGGCCAATAGAACATCCGATTCGATAATTTGTCCAACGGCTTTGTGGATAATATTCACCTGTACCGTTTCTATAGATTGCTTGATTAAAGAATCCGCTAATGCCTCGATAGAACCATCCACATCACCTTTTACAATCAAGTTCAATTCTTTAAATGTACCCAAAGCCAATCGTCGTCCGATTTCATCGAGACTGATACGCTTGTTAGCACGATTTGATTGCTCACGAGAAATTTGCGCTCGTCGGCTTGCAATTTGTCGAGCTTCTGGCTCACTTTCTACGATTTTAAACTTCTCACCCGCTTGAGGAGCACCACTTAGTCCCAAGACCAATACTGGAGTAGAAGGACCTGCTTCTTTTATCTTTTTGCCCCTTTCGTTAAACATGGCTTTTATCTTACCAGAATGTTCTCCTGTAACCATTGGATCTCCAATTTTCAGTGTTCCACTCTGTACCAAAATCTTAGTGGCATAACCCCTTCCTTTTTCCAAGGAAGCCTCTATTACTGTACCGACTGCTTCTCTATCAGGATTTGCTTTGAGCTCCAACATATCTGCTTCCAACAAGATTTTTTCGAGCAATTGGTCAATATTTGTTCCATTTTTAGCCGAAATATCTTGAGATTGGTATTTTCCACCCCAATCTTCGACTTGTAGATTCATAGCTGCCAACTCTCCCTTGATTCTTTCGGGCGAAGCACCATCTTTATCAATCTTATTGATAGCAAAAACCATTGGTACATTGGCTGCTTGCGCATGACTAATCGCCTCTTTTGTTTGCGGCATTATATTGTCATCGGCAGAAATAATAATGATAGCAACGTCCGTTACTTTCGCCCCTCTGGCACGCATCGCCGTAAAGGCTTCGTGACCTGGTGTATCTAGGAAAGTAATTTTTCTGTTGTTTTCTCCAACTAAAACCTCATAGGCTCCAATGTGCTGTGTGATACCTCCCGCCTCACCGTCGGCTACATTAGCCTTTCGAATATAATCCAGTAAAGATGTTTTACCATGATCAACGTGTCCCATTACAGTAACAATAGGCGCTCTGTCTACCAAATCAGCAGGATCATCTACAATTTCCTCTTCTTCTTCTAGCTCATCTTCAGTACTAATGAACTCGACTTCATTGCCAAATTCATCGGCAACCAATTCTATAATTTCTGCATCTAGACGTTGATTGATGGAAACAATAACCCCAAGGTTCATACAAGTTGTAATAACCTCAGTTACGGAAACATTCATCAAGTTTGCCAACTCAGAAACATTGACAAATTCTGTCAATTGCAACTTTGTTGATACATTTTCCTGTTCTCTTTGTTCTTGTTTTTCCCGAACACTTTCTCTGTGTTCCCGACGCAAACGTTGACGTTTCTTTTTATTACCTCCTTGGAGGCGAGCCATTGTTGCTTTGATTTTCTCATCAATTTCTTTTTGAGAAACTTCTTTTACATCATTTCGACCAGGGCGTCTTGATGCAGGTTTTCCTCTTTGCGGACCTCTATTATTTCCACCTCTATTAGCTTGAGGTTGGGTATTCTTTGCAGCAGGATTAACTACCTTTTTACGTTTACGTTTGCGACGTTTGCTATCGTCTGAATTCGCCGTTCCTTTTTTAGGATCTGGCTTTTTTTGTCCAGGTTTAGCAGGAGTTGAAGGCGTTTTTTTAACAGGTTTCTTTTTGGGTTTGAGTTCAACCTTCCCCATAATTTTCAAACCTCGTAGTTCAGGTGTCGCAGCTCGAATCATTTCGTTATTCGAAGTTGGTGCCTTTTCTTTATCTGTTGTAGGTGTTGCTTTTTCTTTCGATTTTTCTTCTAGCTTCACTTCTTCTTTTTTCTCAACCTTCACTTCTTCCACTACTGGCTTGACCTCTTCTGGCTTTACTTCCTCTTTTTTCTCAACCTTCACTTCTTCCACTACTGGCTTGACCTCTTCTGGCTTCACTTCCTCTTTTTTCTCAACCTTCACTTCTTCCACTACTGGCTTGACATCTTCTGGCTTTACTTCCTCTTTTTTCTCAACCTTCACTTCTTCCACTACTGGCTTGACAGGCTTGTTTTTAGCATCCAAATCTATCTTACCCAATACTTTTAGTTTAGGCAAAACTTTTTCTTCTTCGACAACAACTTCTTCTTCTTGCTCGACAACAGGAGCAGGAGGAGGCGGTGGTGGAGAAACAACTTCTTCAGGTATAGGAGGAGGAGGTGGTGGAGGCGGTGGAGTGAAAGTAACTTTTTCTTTTTCAGGTTCGGCTTCTTTCTTTACACCTGGGCGTGTACCAATAATCAACTGGTCAGCTTGTTCTTTGATAGCAATGGATCGCTGAAACTCTTTAAGTAGCTCAGAATACATTTCATCTGTGATTTTAGCCGTAGGCTTATTGTCTATCTCAAAGCCATTATTGTTGAGATGATCGACAATTGTAGATGTTCCTACATTTAATTCTTTTGCTACCTTTACTAAACGTTTAGACATTCTGCTGTTTTACTTTCCGTTCGTCAATAATTAAATTTGGAAAGTGGTTAATAAACAAATTAGCAAAAGCTTTGGCATTTAAAAATGTCCTTACTTCATATTATATATTTCATTTAGAGATAGTTACAAAATAAATAAACATATTTTACGTAAGATTTTATTCGATTTTCTTAAAAAAAGAAAAATCGACTTGACCAAAACTTTCGCAAATCAAGAAAGCAAATCTGTATTATTTTTCTTGAAGTGCAGGTTCTTTTTCGTTAGAAAAAAAACCTATTTTATAAACTGCCTACAAAGTTAACTTAAAACTCTCTATTTATCGGGTGATTTTACTAAAAATAACCAAAAAAAAGTTTTAATCGTAAAAAAGTTGTAGGTAAGGTATCTTTTTAGTGCCAAAAACACCTTAATTCGTATTTACAACAAGTGCAAAGGACTTAAAAGTTCCTTTGCACTTGTATCATTTTTTTATCAATGTATGAAATTTATCCTTCTTCAAATTCAGAAGCCAAAATTTTCATTACATCCATCACTGTTTCTTCTTCCAAATCTGTTCTTCTTATCAATTCTTCTTTGCTCAATGCCAAAACACTACGAGCCGAATCGCAACCGATTTTTTTCAACGCATCAATAATCCAATCTTCGATTTCATCAATAAACTCATCCAAATCTACATCGTCGATTTCGGACATTTCATCGTTATTTCTAAAGACATCAATTTCATATCCAGTCAAACGACTAGCCAACTTGATATTTGTCCCCCCTTTACCAATCGCCAAAGAAACCTGATCGGGATCCAAATAAACAGCTGCTCTTTTAGTCTCTTCATCTATATCAATACTGGTTACTCTTGCAGGAGTCAAAGAACGTTGTATATATAGAGATAGGTTGTTGGTAAAGTTGACAATATCAATATTTTCGTTGCGTAGTTCTCGAACGATGCCATGAATACGGGAACCTTTCATACCTACACAAGCTCCAACCGGATCAATACGATCATCATAAGATTCTACTGCAACCTTGGCACGTTCGCCAGGCATACGCACAATATTTTTGACTGTAATCAAACCATCCTCAATTTCAGGAACTTCTTGTTCCATTAATTTTTCAAGGAATAATTTGTCTGTTCGAGACAAGATAACGATAATAGGATTATTGTTTCTCATTTCGACCTTTTTGATGACACCTTTCACCATGTCTCCTTTTCTAAAAAAGTCTCCTCTGATCATTTCGTTACGAGGCATAACCAATTCGTTTCCAGTCGTGTCATCTAAGACAAGAACTTCTCGTTTCAATATTTGGTGTGCTTCGCCCAAAACAATATCTCCAATACGCTCAACATAGCGCTTGTAGATTTCGTCTTTTTCCAACTCCATGATTCGAGAAATCAGGGTTTGACGTGCAGCCATAATAGCTCGTCGTCCAAAATCTTGAAGATGTAATTGTTCGTAACATTCTTCTCCAATTTCATAATCTTCATCAATTGACAAAGCCTCTGAAATAGAAATTTGGCTGCGATCATCCGTCACCTCACCATCTGGCACAATTTCTCTTACCCGCCACAACTCTAAATCTCCTTTAGTGGTATGACAATGACATCAAATTTTCATCCGACCCGTATTTTTTTTGATAAGTGTACGGAAAACATCCTCTAGTACACGCACCATTGTTGGTCGGTCAATATTTTTTCCAGTTTTGAACTCTGAAAAAGTATCTACAAGGTTCATCATTGTTATTTCTTTTTAAACGATATTTTAACAATTGCTTTGTTTATATTTTTCATAAGGGAATTTCCGTCTGAACAATTTCTGTTCGTTTTTTCTTTCCTTCTTTTATTCGAACTTTCTTTTCTAAAGTGATTTTTCTTCATCGGCAGCGATGAGTGTTCCTCGTCTTTGCTGCCATCTGCCAACTTGACTTCAAAGTTGCGTCCAATACTTTTGATGTATTGTCGAGGGAATTTAAGTGGTCTAGTTATTCCTGGAGAAGAAACTTCTAAGACATATTTTTCACCCAACCACCCTTCTTCGTCAATAAAGCCTTCTAAGTAACGGCTCAACCGCTGGCATTTCCTAAAGGTCATGCCGCTATCACTATCCACAAAAACATCAAGTTTATTGTGGTCGTGTGATTTTATGTCTACTATAAAACAGTCTGCGTAATCTTCTTCCTCAAACTTTTCTAATAGTAATTTTTCAATTTTATGTTCTAACACTTTATGTATAGTATTAAAAAAAAGAGGGAATCGCTAGTGCGTTCCCTCTTTTCAGAGTTAATTTCTCAACAAATATAACTATTTTTTTACAGAAAAGAAAGAGTTCTCTAAAAAAAGGAAAAGATGAGTACAATCGCAGCTATTATAACAAATATGGTAACAAAGATAATAATCTGTGAATTGTTTCGATAGCTATTAAAGAGCAATTCCATAACATCTCGCCATTCTAGGTTTTTCACCATATTTTCTCGCCCCATAACCATGTATTTATTAAAGCCTTTTCGTTGTTGATCTCCATGCTTTCGCAAAATAAAAAAGTCTGTATTCATAAAAGCAAGGTCAAACAATTCTCGCTGCATTGCTCCTCCAAATGGCCGTTCCAAAATAAGTTTGTTGTTTTTTTCGACCATTTGCCAAGTCCCCGCATATACATTGCCATCAACAGAAACCATATACTCGCCTTCTTCGTTAAAAAAATGGAGGACAGCTTCATGAAAATCTTCATTATCTCTTACCTCCATCCAAGGCTTTTCCATATAGTGTTCTGTTTCATTTAAATCTTCGCCCCAAGGCTTGACCAATGGAAGTATGAAGTCCAAATAAGCGTCCATAGATTCTTGGAAAGGCAATTCCAAGCTAAAAGAACGTAGAATTCGATCTAGAAAATTATTTTCCACAAGTTATGTATGTTTTTTATAAATCAATGCTCCTTTTTTTATTTGGAGTATTTCTTATTATTCAAAATAGTCTTTCGAAACTTGCATCTATTGCAGCTTCATCCCGTATGCCGAATATAATTCATTTTTTGAAAATGGCAAAAATCTTGGAGGAACAAGAATATTCCGTTAATTTTGTACCGATTTTATAATCAAATATATAATACAATAAACAATATCATGGCACAAGTCGAATTAATAATGCCCAAGATGGGTGAAAGTATCATGGAAGCAACCATTCTAAAATGGGTGAAACAGGTTGGAGACACTGTTGAACTAGATGAAACTATTTTGGAAATAGCTACCGACAAGGTCGATTCTGAAGTGCCGTCTCCTGTTGCTGGTACACTTGCCAAAATCATGTTTGCTGAAGATGATACGGTTGAAATAGGAAAAGTCATCGCTATTATTGCAACCGAGGGAGAGTCTATTGCTCCAGATGCCACACCTGCTGTAGAATCTGCACCTTCTACCAATGGGCAGCATCAAGCCAATGTTCCTGGCACTCCTCAACCAGCTGTAGCCCAAACAACTGCCCCTGCTGTGCTTGCACAAGTGGCGATTCCGACGAAGGAAGGAAGTCGCTTTTATTCGCCATTGGTTCGGAATATTGCCAAAAATGAAAATATCGCTCTCAATGAGTTGGAACAAATAGCTGGTAGTGGTTTAAACGGACGAGTAAACAAAAAAGATATATTGGATTATGTCCAAAATAGAACTACTGCACCTTTGACGGCTGCGCCACAAAATGTAGCAGCACCAGCAAGTTCTTCTTCTAAAAAATCGGCTGCACCTGTTATCAGTACCAATGGAAATGTAGAGATTGTACAAATGGATCGTATGCGTCGTTTGATTGCCGATCACATGATACGTTCCAAACATACTTCTCCTCATGTCACTTCGTTTATTGAAGCTGATGTTACCAATATTGTCAATTGGAGAAATAGTATTAAAGGAAGTTTCCAAAAACAGCATGGCGAAAAAATCACTTTTACGCCTATCTTTATGGAAGCAGTTGTGAAGGCAATTGGAGATTTCCCAATGATTAATGTATCTGTAGATGGCAATAATATTATTGTTAAAAAAGACATTAATATAGGAATGGCGACCGCTCTGCCTTCGGGCAATCTGATTGTTCCTGTCATCAAATCTGCCGACCATTTGAGTTTGGTTGGTTTGACCAAATCGGTCAACGGTTTGGCAAATAAAGCCAGAAACAACAAATTGAAACCAGAAGATATTCAGGATGGAACATTTACATTGACCAATGTAGGAACATTTGGAAATGTAATGGGAACACCTATTATCAACCAACCTCAAGTGGCTATTATGGCAGTAGGAGCTATTCGCAAAAAACCTGCTGTAGTAGAGACCGAATTTGGAGATTTGATAGCTGTTCGTCAAATGATGTTCCTATCCCTTTCTTATGATCACCGAGTAGTAGATGGATTTTTGGGTGGTTCTTTCTTGCGAAGAGTAGGTGATTATTTAGAAGCTTTTGACCCCAATAGAACTTTGTAGTCTAAAATAATGTTATTTTTGACTTCTATTCAATGCTGTAGGTTTTTTAAAGAAATCTACAGCATTGATTTTCAAGCATTTTTTTTGTTTGGAAAATTGTACCGAAAATACCAATAGCTGGATGGTATCAAATCGAAAAAAACATAATATTATGTCATCCCAACGGCTGACTTCTTTCAAGAATCTATTACTCCTAATACTACTCATTAGCTTCTCTGTTAAGCTCAATGCCCAAACCTCGCCCAAAGATTCGAAACAACACGCTGATATTTTTTTTGAAAACAAAAAATACAGTGAAGCTTTACAGTATTACCTTAATTATCTCGATTTCAAACAAGACGATGAAGAGGCAATGCTTCGTGCTTCCATTTGTTTGTATCATTCTAATTATATTGATCAAGCACAAGATTTTCTTTCAAGACTAGTTGAAGGGAACAAAAAAGTAGACCCAAAAGTCTTTTTGTATCTAGCTAAAACGGCTCACGCCAAGCTGAATTTTGAAGAAGCAGTAAAGCATTATAAAAAGTATTTGGCTCTAGCCAAAGAAAATGTTGTAGATCGAAGAAGTGTAAGAGATGCTATTCGTAGATGTGGTAATGGATTAAAAATAAAGCATCAAGATAAATTGGCTTTGGTTGAAAATTTGGGTGATAAAGTAAATTCGACAGGCAATGATTTTGCGCCCATAGTTAGTCCCAATTATGCCACCAAACTCTATTTCTCTTCTGGACGGCCTTCTTCTATAGGAGGACTACGCAACGACGAAGGAATTAGAGACAACACTTATGGCAAATATAGCAGCGATATGTATTCTACTTCTATATACAATGGAGAATGGACCGCTACTACGCCTATGAGTACGCTCTTGAATACGCCTCGAAATGATGTCATTTTAGATTTTAATGAAGATGGCTCGGTCTTGTTTTATTACAAAGGTTATAATTTATATAGTGGAGAAATTTTTGTGGACACCTTTGCCAATGAAGGCAAACGCTTGTACCCTGTAAATTTTGAAAGTCCGATGATTGCAGCCAATGGAGATGGCCGCCCCGATTTTTTCAAAGATAGCATTGTCATTTTCGATTCTCGCAGAAAAGGAGGTTTTGGTGGAAGTGATTTGTATTATACTATAAAAAAAGAAACAGGTTGGTCTCCCGCTTTCAATATGGGTAAAAACATTAATTCAGCTTATGATGAGACAACTCCTTTCATGGCTGCGGATGGAAAAACCTTATATTTTAGTTCCAATGATAGCCGCAAGAGTATCGGCGGTATGGATGTTTTTACAAGTGTATTTAACTTTGAAAAGAGCGAATGGTCTAAGCCAAAAAATATGGGCGTTCCCATTAATTCGTCAAAAGATGATTTGTTTTTCAATCTATCTATAGATGGATTACAAGGCTATTTTTCTTCTAATAGAAAAGAGAGTATTGGCGAAAACGATATTTTTGTTGCTTATTTCAAAGCGAAACAAAAAGCTCAAGTACCTGCAAGTGAAACACCTTATTCTTTTGTAGAACAAAGATTATTGGCGACAGACATTAATATGAACACGGCAGGAGAAGTTTTTATTTCGAGTAAAAAACATGAAATAGAATCACTCTATTATACCAATGATGAAGATGTCCTCAGTACTTTGAATATTCCTCGTCTCAATGCTTTGATTGGTTTGTTAATCGAAAATTCAGCTTTAGAAACCGTATTGAGTTGTCATTCAGATGAATCTTCTCAATTTGGTATCTACTTCGCCATAAAAAGGGCCGAACAAGTCGCCAATTATTTAATAGAAAACGGAGTTTCGGCAGAAAGAATCTTTATGAGAGGACTTGGAGCTTATTATCCTATAGCACAAAACACCCTGAATGATGAACCTAACGAAATGGGTAAAAAACTCAACAGAAGGATAGATTTTGAAATCATTAATAAAGGAACAACTCAACCAAACATTGAAATAAAGGCCCCTCAAGTAAGCCAATTTATGGTCAACCAAAAAGGAGCTTATTATCAAAGAGTGGTCAAGGGTTTATCTTATAAAGTGCAGATTGGCGCTTTGAAACAAATGTATAAAGGCGAACTCTTGAAAACTTATGGCGATCCCTTGATTGAACGCAATGCAGTATTGCCTCTTTACCAATATACTATAGGTATGTTTCAAAGCTATAATGAGGCAGAAAAGCTAAAAAATGATTTGATAAAAAAAGGGCATCCAGACGTTTTTGTCGCTGCTTATATACAAGGTCGCCGAGTTTCTAAGGACGAAGCTCGAAATTATAGTACAAAATATCCTGACCTTGTTAACTTTATAGGAAAGTAATCAATATGTTAGTCCATTTTGAATTACCTAAAAATAAATTTGCTAAAATTTAGTTTTAAGTAATTTACAAACCTATATTTTTGACTCTATTTTTTTATCCTGCCTAGCAGCGGCTCGACAAGTTCAAAATTGGCGATGATATTAAATAATAAACAGTCACAGAAGAAATTTGTATAAAATACCATCTAAAAACAAAACCCTGAATACTAAAAAAGGAACATTATGATGAACAAAATAGAATTTTTTAGAGAAAGTGTTAGAAATTTAAAAACCGTTGGAACGATAACTCGTAGCTCCAAATACTTATGTCAAGGCATGATCAAGCATGTTGATTTCGACAATGCGAAAGTCATTGTAGAATTGGGTGCAGGCGATGGAGTTATCACAGAGCATATACTAAAAGCGATGCGCCCCGACACTACGTTATTGTCTTTTGAAGTCAATGAAGCTTTTTGCGATTTGCTCCGAAAAATAGATGATCCTCGTTTGATTGTAGTCGAAGATTCTGCCGAACACATAGAAAAACATCTTCAAAAAATTGGAGCAACAGAAATAGATTATGTCGTGTCTGCTATTCCTTTTGTGTCTTTGCCCGACGAATTGGGTTTGAGTATTATTTCAAAGTGCAAAGACTTACTAAAAGATGGCGGTTTGTTTATTCAAGTACATTATTCCTTATTAGCGAAAAAATTATACACCAAAATTTTTGGAAACGTAGACATCAATTTTGTCCCTGTAAATATCCCTCCTGCATTCGTATTGGTTAGCGAAAAACGATAAGATGAGTAAAAAAGTAGCACTTATTATTTTAGATGGTTGGGGATTGGGTACTAAGTCCGAAGCAGATGCCATTCAGCAAGCAAAAACGCCTTTTGTAGACAGTTTATACGAAAAATATCCGCATAGCAAATTGGTTACTTTTGGTGGTCAAGTCGGTTTGCCTGAAGGGCAAATGGGAAATTCAGAAGTTGGTCATGTAAATATAGGTGCAGGTCGAGTCGTGTATCAAGAATTGGCTCGTATCAACAAAGCTATCGAGGAAAAAACCTTGCATAGTAACCAAGCTTTATTAGATTGTATCAATTATGCCAAAGAAAAGAATAAAGCTATTCACTTCATAGGCTTACTTTCTGATGGAGGCGTTCATTCTCATATCAATCACCTCAAATCCCTTTGTGATATTACATCTGCCAATGGCTGCGAAAACGTTTTCATTCATGCTTTTATGGATGGTCGAGATACCGCACCAACCAAGGGCGCCAATTATTTGGTAGATTTAATCAAACATATTGCTCCGCTCAATGTACAGTTGGCCAGTGTTATCGGACGTTATTATGCGATGGACCGAGACAAACGTTGGGAACGTATCCAATTAGCTTATGATTTGCTCGTAAAAGGTCAAGGAGAACCTTGTATGGATATTGTTGAGAAAATAAAAGAACGCTATACCCAAGGAGAAACCGATGAATTTTTGAATCCTATCGTTTGTACCGACTTGGGAAAACCCGTCGCTACCATAAAAGAAGGCGATTATAAAAGAAGGCGATTGTGTTATTTGTTTCAATTTCAGAACAGACCGTCCCCGCCAAATTACAGAAGTACTGACTCAAAATGATTTTCCTGAATACAATATGCAAAAACTAAATTTGCACTATGCAGGAATGACTCGTTATGATGAATCCTTTAAAAATGTAAAGGTCTTATTTGAGAAAGAAGACCTCGTATCGACCTTGGGAGAAGTGCTTTCTGATGTTCAAAAAACTCAAGTACGAATAGCCGAAACCGAAAAATATCCACACGTTACTTTTTTCTTTTCAGGCGGACAAGAAGCTCCTTTCGAAGGCGAACGTCGTTTGATGATTCCTTCGCCTAAAGTAGCTACTTATGACCAACAACCCGAAATGAGTGCTGTCGAAATTACGGATACGATTCTAAAAGATATTGAAGCAAATCAACCCGATTTTATTTGTCTCAATTATGCCAATACAGATATGGTCGGACACACAGGTGATTTCGAGGCTGCTAAAGTTGCTGCCCAAACTGTTGATAGCTGTGTACAACGCTTGCTAGGAAGTTTACAAGCAGCCGATTACGATGCTATAATTATTGCCGATCATGGCAATTCTGATTTTATGATAAATGAGGACGGAAGTCCGCATACGGCTCATACGACCAACTTAGTTCCTTGTATTTATGTCTCCAATAATGAAAAAAATGTTAGCCTTCAGGATGGAAAATTGGCAGATATTGCTCCTACTATTTTGAAGCTCATGGATATTCCGATTCCTTCTATAATGACAGGCAATCAACTAATCGTTGCCTCAAGCTAAATAATGTTAAAAAAAACACCTTTCTTCCTTTTATCGCTCTTCTTTTTTGTTTTGACTGCTTGTCAGCAAACCAAAGTTCCTGCAAATAGATCTGTCCAAAACATTGCTTTTTTTGATTTAGAAACATATTTCCAAGAAGAAATAAATCGCTTGGATAAAAGTAATATTCGTTTGACAAAAAAAATAATACTAAATGGAAAAGAAGAAGAGAAAAGATTGGAAATAATCAATTTTTCTGAAGAACTAGCAACTTTTAGTCAATCGAATATCAACAAAACGGCTTGGTTGGATTTGTATACAATCGATAGTATCATTATTGACAATGAGCTGCAACAAGTCTATTACAAAGCGCAAGATGCTTCTCTAAAAACGCAAGAAGTGTGGATTGATTTTGAACAAAAAGAAGTGTCTAAAGTAAAAATAAGAAACAGCAGTAATTCTATCTTAGCGAAAACCAAACAAGTGTTACAATACGAAGCTCAAAAAGGTTTTTCAATTGAAAACACACAACAATTTAGGTTCAATTCTAGTGAGCAAAATGTAGCCATTCGAACAATTTTTTTATAGTATTTTATCTTCTAGTACTATAAATTTCAACATCTCCTTGACCCAAAATTCTTAAATCAAGTCTTCGTTTAAAACGCATTGCTGAATTTTTCTTGCTTAGTTTTTCAGGAATTTCGTACAAAATGATATGGAGTCGGTAAGAATAAATTCCTTGTTTTGTTAAATAATCTCTAACTTTTCGAGCTCTCTTTCTACTTAGATCTTTACTATATAAAGACCCTTTATCATGGTATGTTTCTATATAAACCTTACAATTCGGATTATTGATTACATGTGTACTCAACACATCTAGAGATTCGTATGAAGAGGAACGCAAATAACTGGAACCTGCATCAAAAAAAATAGGCTCTATAAAAATTTTATTTTCCGACCGAATGATAGGTGGCGGAACAGGTGGGTGAAAATTTACTGTATTCTGTCCCTTAATGACATATACTTGGGTGTTTCTATAGCCAAGATTAAATAGTTCTTTTGCTTTTATTTGAGCCTCCTCGATAGTCTTAAATGTTTGGAGAAAGTAAGTATGGAAACCCAAAGAATCAATGCTACAAGTAAGCTGACAATTTCCTTTAATAGAGTCAAAATATCTATCTTGTACTGCATGGTCGTACACAGCGACCTGCAAACAGTATTGCCCAAATATACTAGGCAAAATACCAATAATAATAGATATTGTGAATAGATAGCGTTTCATTATCTTTAACGAATGTATGTTTTCTAAAAAGCAAAAAGGCAAGAGTATTAGAATGGAAATTGACACTTCATGGATTCCTAATCGTAAATTGAAAGAACTCTTTATAAAAAGACTTCTTAATCAATAAAATACGTTTTACCTTAAAAAATTGTTGTTCGCTTAGTTATATATAAGTATAGCAAAAACAAATATAAACACAAATATATAAATTTATATCCTCTATGTGTTGATTTTTAGTCTTTTTTACATTATTTTTTAATGCTATATGAAAACAAATCACAATATGCCTGTACCTTTTACTTTCGAAGTCCGTACAATTGTACCTAAGGACACTTACAAATTACGGTTCAAAGTTCTCCGTCCTCATCAATCTATTGAAGCTTGTCATTATCCAGGTGATTTTGAATCCTTCAATTTTCATATAGGCGCATTTCACAAAGAACGACTGATTAGTATTGCTTCTTTTTTCAAAGAAAACCATCCTCAAATAAAGGAAAAAACCCAATACCGCTTGCGAGGAATGGCTACACTAAAAGACTTTAGAACTCAAAAAGCAGGTTCTTCCATTATAGCATTTGGAGAAGACCTTTTGAGAAAAAAAAAGGTCGATGCTTGGTGGTGCAATGCAAGAATTACTGCAGCAGATTATTATTTAAAAATGGGCTTTTGCCAAATTGGTGATATTTATGAAATAAAACCTATAGGGATGCACAAACTTATGTATAAATCATTGAATATATAAGAAGTGCTTGACACAAAAAAGCTAGTTCAAAGAGTCCAGTATATCTCTATTAAGTTGATTTATAAAAATCAAAATATATTTATTTTAAATATATTTAACTCAACCTAGCTTCTGACTGAAAAATAATGTATCTTTGTAAAACCTTTCGCAGTAATTTTATTGATAGCTAATTTTAGCAATTTTTCTTTTTTTAGCTATGCTTGCAAAACAATTCCCTTTCCATTAACCGATTTTACGATTTAGAGCTCCTTTCAGCTATAAATTTAATTCCCTCTGTCACTATATGATTATACCTCGCTATAGGTATAAAGAGAATAATTAATTGACAGCACAAAGCCATCAAAATAATGAGAGAGTTTATATTATTTTTAGTATTTACAATTGTATCTAGCACTACTTGGTCACAAGAACAAGTAGATTATACCGCCAATGACCAAGTTGAGCCCTATACAGGAAAAGCCTTTTTTGCTAGCAATATGGGTTGGTATGAAGGCTGGACTGACGAACAATTAGCCGATATTGCCGCAGGCAATTCGGAATTGGGTATAGAAGGAATTGGCGTACAAGCCTTGCGCCCAACACTTCCAGAAGATTTTTTGGAACATTGGGGTTATGGCATACGAACAGCTACTTTTGACCATTACAAGAAATTGGGACTCAATGATAATACCTGTTTTCTCCAAAGTCCAAAACCAGACCATCGAGAAACAACTAAATATTGCGCCGATGAACCTTCACATCTTTTTGCCAATATTTATCTTCCGATTTGGGACAATGGAGAGAATGGAACGCCCATCAATGACGACAATTTTTACGCTTTATACTTATATAAAACAGTTTCTTTGTACAAAGATCATGTGAAATTTTGGGAAATATGGAACGAACCAGATTTTGCTTTCACCTCCAATTCGACCGAACCAATCGGCTCCGAAGGAAATTGGTGGGAAAACAATCCCGACCCTTGTGAATACAAATTGAAAGCTCCTATTTTTCATTATATCCGTACTTTGCGTATTAGTTACGAGGTTATCAAAGCCCTAGATCCCGACTCTTATGTTGCCGTAGGAGGATTGGGTTACCCTAGTTTTTTAGATGCTATTTTACGAAATACCGACAATCCAGAAAACGGCAGTACCAATAGCAATTTTCCGCTAAAAGGAGGAGCTTATTTTGATGTTTTGAGTTATCATTCTTATCCACATATAGACAATAGTCTTAGAGAATGGAGTAATCTTATTTCTGGATTTGAATATTTCCGCCACTCGGATAGAGCCGTACAAGGGCTTGTTGACTTGAAGTACGAATTCGAAGATGTACTTGAAAAACATGGATATGGAAGTGCTTATCCCGAAAAATTATGGATCATTACAGAAACCAATATTCCGAGAGTTAAGTATGGTGAATTTATTGGTTCCGACGAGGCACAACTCAATTATATGATAAAGTCATTGATTGCTAGTATCGAAATAGGCATTGATCAGTATCATGTATTCAATTTAGCCGAAGCCAATTCTTTGGCAGATGAAAACGAATTTAATTTCATGGGTTTATACAAACCCATTTCTGTCGTAGAACCGTATCAACACAAACCAACCAATGCAGGAATTGGTTATCATACTACGTCTAAGATTCTACAAGCACTCGATTATGACCCTGTTCATGCCGCAGATTTGAATTTACCCTCAAACGTAAAAGGAACGGCATTTAAAAATCCAGAAAATGACACACATACTTATGTCCTTTGGGCAGAAACAAACCTAGATGAAAGCGAAGTTGCTAATGCTACTTTTTCTTTTCCCGAAGATTGGAATATGGAATTTGTAGAAGTCAAAAAATGGAATCATGCCAAAACAGGTTTAACCGATATTATAAGTGCTCAGGATATTGCATTGACAGGTACACCTGTATTTTTGACTCCTATAGAAAACATGGATTTTGAACCTCCAACGGATTTTGATTTAACCGTTTTCCCCAATCCATTTGAAGATTCATTGATTCTCAACTATAGCATTCAAGATCGTTCAAATGTAGCCATTGATTTATATGATATTTCTGGGAAGTTGATTCGTAGAGTATTGGAAACACCTCTTCAGAGTGAAGGTTCTTATCAGGTTTTGGTCAATACGGTAGACTTTCCTTCAGGTGTTTATTTATTCCAAATGACTACCATCAATAAAATTATTTCTAAAAAAGTATTGAAAAAATAAAAACATATAGCCATAAAAAAAGGTCGATTTGAAGCTTCAAATCGACCTTTTTTTATTTTTGTATGTCATCCAAAAAAGAAATTGTTTCCTCCAAACTCCGCAAAATGGTCTGTTTGCCTTTATTGGGAATATGCTGCGCAACTACTTGATATCCCGAAAGCAATAAATGTGCTTTGGGAGATACTTTCTTTAACTGTTCGATATAATTCAATACAGGTTGCTTCGAATAGGCTTCCGTTATCATGGTATAAATAAAGTCAGGTTGATGTATTTTACAAGCATCTTTTAAATCTTCGATAGCAATATTTTGTCCCAAATAAACAACTTTATTCCGACGAGATTTCAACAAGTAATGCATGAGCAATAAACTCAATTCTTGACTCTCTCCTTCGGGCAAATAAATCAGAAACTTTTTAGTATTATCTCCAAAAGTATAGGGTTCATTTTCGATAGCGACAATGATCTTTTGTCGAATCAAATAGCTCATGAAGTTTTCTTGTACAGGATTTATAGAACCTGTCAACCAAAGCAAACTCAACTTATCCAAAAAAGGATAAATAACCTCTAGAATAGTCCGCTCAAAACCCATTTGTTGGATATTGGTCGTAATGATTTTATCAAACTTATATTCATCCATTTCTATCATAGAAATGGTTAGAGCGTCTAGTTGAGTACCATGTTCAAAATTATCTTCTGAAATAGAAGCGACTTTAGACGCTATCTCATTGTTAGACA
This sequence comes from Caprella mutica, assembly GCA_947561585.1. Taxonomy (NCBI): domain Eukaryota; kingdom Metazoa; phylum Arthropoda; class Malacostraca; order Amphipoda; family Caprellidae; genus Caprella; species Caprella mutica. Next base: position 66,770 of record CANNZV010001630.1, on the reverse strand, counting down.
TTTCTGCTATCTTGGAGATTTTTAAGCCATTTTTGTTCAACAAAGCAATATTGAGAATAACTTTCAAGTCATTGTCTTCATAATAACGGATATTGGTTTTGGTCCGTTGAGGACGCAAGATGTCATAGCGCTGTTCCCATATTCTGATGGTATGCGCTTTGATGCCCGAAAGCTTTTCCAAATCTTTTATTGAATAGACTGCCACTGAATAAAATATTGATACTCTATAAAAAACATAATTGAACAGGAATGAAACAAAGAATGGAATAAAAAGTTTACACGACTAAAGGATTGTGCATCCTTTAGTCGTGACTTATTGCAAGAATATAAGCTTTTTTTTGAAATTCTACATCGCCAAAAACATCGACCGTTGTCTATCCAGTTCTCTAAAGAAAGGATCATTCAAATCTTTAATAAATCGAATGGCTTCGCCAGTCGATTTCATTTCGGGCCCAAGGTTTTTATCCACATTCGGAAATTTATCAAAAGAGAAAACAGGTACTTTTATGGCATAACCTTCTAGTTTCTTCTCTATATTAAAATCCTTTAATTTCTTAGCTCCAATCATTACTTGGGTAGCAATATTGAGATAAGGCACGCCATAAGCTTTTGCGATAAAAGGCGTGGTGCGAGAGGCACGTGGGTTTGCCTCTATAACATAGACTTTTTCATTTTTTATAGCAAACTGTATATTGATGAGTCCTTTTATTTTGAGGGCAAAAGCCAATTGCTTGGTGTATTCTTTCATTTTTTCCAGCACCTCATCCGACAAACTATAGGTTGGCAATACCGCCGAACTATCACCCGAATGGATTCCTGCAGGCTCGATATGTTCCATGATTCCCATGATATGTACTTCGTCGCCATCACAAATCGCATCGACTTCGGCTTCTTTGGCACGTTCCAAAAATTGGTCAATCAAGACTTTATTATCAGGCATGTGCTTGAAAATACTCAAAACATGGCGTTCCAACTCTTCATCGTTTATAACAATCCGCATCCGTTGTCCACCCAATACATAAGAAGGTCGCACCAAAACAGGATAACTAACCCTGTTAGCAATTTCAAAGGCTACATCCACATCGTCTGCAACACCATATTTCGGGTAAGGAATATTCAATTGCTTGAGCATATCCGAAAAACGTCCTCTATCTTCTGCCAAATCCATTGCATCAAAGCTAGATCCAAAAATTTTAATGCCTTTTTTGGTAAAGCGTTCTGCCAATTTAAGTGCAGTCTGCCCGCCCAACTGAACAATGACTCCTTCTGGTTTTTCTAAGTCTAAAATTTCTTCTATGTGTTCCCAAAAAACAGGTTCAAAATAAAGTTTATCTGCTACATCAAAATCTGTAGAAACCGTTTCTGGATTGCAATTGATCATAATAGATTCATAGCCTGCCTCTTTTAGCGCAAGCAAACCATGCACACAACAATAATCAAATTCAATCCCTTGTCCGATACGATTTGGACCAGAACCCAATACAACTATTTTTTTCTTGTTACTTGGAATACTTTCATTTTCTTTATCGAAAGTAGAATAGAAATAAGGTGTTTTTGCTTCAAATTCTGCCGCACAAGTATCTACCATTTTAAACGTACGGAAAATGCCCAATTTTTTTCTCTGACGCGTCACTTCTTTTTCTGTGATACGCATGAGCCAGGCGATTTGCGCATCCGAATAACCAACTTCTTTTAGTTGTCTAAAAAAGTCTTCGGACAAATCTTCGGCTACATTATAATGCATTATTTTTTCTTCGAGTTTGACGAGTCTTTTTATTTGTTTGATAAACCAAGGGTCTATTTTCGTCAATTTTTGAACGGTTCGTTCGGGTACCCCCAAACGTAAAGCATCTTTGAGACGATAAATTCTATCATCACTCACCAACTCCAATCGCTCCAAAATATCGCTCGTTCGAATCCATTCTTTTTTGTCTGCACCCAATCCCATTCGATTGTTTTCTTGAGATTGACAGGCTTTTTGAAGCGCTTCTAAGAAATTTCGTCCAATCGCCATTACTTCTCCTACCGACTTCATTTGCAAACCCAATTTGTGGTCTGCTCCATAAAATTTATCGAAATTCCAACGAGGCATTTTTACAATAACATAGTCTAAAGTTGGTTCAAAATAAGCGGAAGTGTTTTGAGTAATCTGATTTTTCAGCTCGTCCAAAGTGTAGCCAATTGCTAGCTTCGCAGCAACTTTGGCAATCGGATAACCCGTCGCCTTACTTGCCAAAGCAGAAGAACGAGATACTCGTGGATTGATTTCGATTACAATCAATTCCTCCGTTTCTGGATTTTGTGAAAACTGTATATTACAACCTCCCGCAAAATTTCCAAGTGAGCGCATCGCTTTTATGGCTTGGTTTCGCATGTCTTGGTAAGCCGTATCCGATAAAGTCATCGCAGGTGCAACCGTGATACTATCTCCTGTATGGATTCCCATAGGATCCAAGTTTTCGACCACACAAATAATAACCACATTGTCATTATCATCTCGCAACAACTCCAATTCAAACTCCTTCCAACCCAGTACTGCTTTATCTATTAATACTTCATGTGTTGGCGAAGCTTTCAAGCCATGCCGGAGTGCTTCATCAAAATCCTCTGGTTTATGTACAAATCCACTACCCGTACCTCCCAAAGTATAAGAAGCTCGAATAACCAATGGAAAACCGATTTTTTGAGCCGCTTCTTTTCCTTCCAAAAAGGAATTGGCGATAAAAGAAGGGGCTACATCCAAACCTATCTTTATCATCAATTGACGAAAAGCTTCTCTATTTTCGGTTACTTCTATCGCATCCAAATCAACTCCAATCATACGAACACCATAGCGTTCCCAAACACCTTGTTTACCCGCTTCTATGGTCAGATTGAGTGCTGTCTGTCCGCCCATAGTTGGGAGAACTGCATCAATTTGTCGTTCTTGGAGAACTTTTTCGATGCTTTCGACTGTTAAAGGAAGTAAATAGATGTGGTCTGCTGTTACCGGGTCGGTCATAATCGTAGCAGGATTCGAGTTTATTAGAGAAACTTCAATTCCTTCTTCTCGTAAAGAACGAGAGGCTTGTGAGCCTGAATAATCGAATTCGCAGGCTTGTCCAATGATAATGGGCCCGCTACCAATAATTAGAACTGATTTTATAGAAGAATCTTTTGGCATGTTGCAAATTTTGGATTGATATAATTTCCTTCAAATTTGCACGCAAAGATATGTTTTGACTTGCAAATATTAATGTATTTAGGAAACGAATTTTATTATTTTTGGAAACTAAAATTTGGTTCAGACCTAAACCTCTACATAAATCTGAATTTCTAGCAACAATTCATTAATTTTGCACGCTAAAATAAAAATATTCATCATAGGTTTATTGTCTTTAAGCGCAATAAACCAATCAAAATAAATATACTGTGTCCTCATTAAAAGACAATTTAGTAAAAGACGAATCGAGATACAAAGAATATAAATCGTTAAATCTCCCCGAGGTTGATAAAGAAATTTTGAAATTTTGGGAAGCCGAAAAGATTTTTGAAAAAAGTGTTGACCAACGAGACGAAGACAATAGTTACGTATTTTACGAAGGGCCTCCTTCTGCCAACGGAAAACCTGGTATTCATCACGTGATGGCTCGTACGGTCAAAGATTTATTTTGCCGTTACCATTCTATGTCGGGGCAAAGAGTCGAGCGAAAAGGTGGTTGGGATACGCATGGCTTGCCGATTGAATTGAGTGTCGAAAAGGAATTGGGCATTACCAAAGAGGATATTGGTAAAAAAATATCGGTTGATGATTACAACAAAGCTTGTAAGGAAACCGTGATGCGCTACAAAAATATGTGGGACGATATAACTCGAAAAATGGGCTATTGGGTCGATTTGGAAAAGCCTTATATCACTTTCGAAAACGATTATATCGAATCAGTTTGGTATTTACTCAAGCGTTTGTACGATAAAAAATTATTGTATAAAGGTTATACGATTCAACCTTACTCGCCAAAGGCGGGAACGGGATTGAGCTCGCATGAGTTGAATATGCCTGGCGCATACAAAGACGTAAGCGATACCACAGTTGTTGCGCAGTTCAAAGCAAAAACGGAAACTTTGCCTGACTTTTTAGCAGATGAAGGAACTGTTCATTTCCTAGCTTGGACGACAACTCCTTGGACTTTACCTTCCAATACGGCTTTGACCGTTGGCCCTAAGATTGATTATGTTTTGGTGCAAACCTACAATCAATATACTTTCGAACCTGTCAAACTTGTTCTGGCGAAAGCCTTAGTAGGCAAACAGTTTAGTGGTAAATATAAATTAGCAGAAGAAACCAATGAATTGGCTTCTTACAAAAAAGAAGACAACCTGCCTGCCGGCAAGGCAGGGAACATCCCTTACACTATATTAAAGGAATTCAAAGGTGCGGATTTGATTGGTATCAAATACGAACAACTATTGCCCTACGCTTTACCAAATGACAATCCAGAAAATGCTTTTCGTGTCATTTCGGGTGCTTTTGTAACAACCGAAGACGGAACAGGAATCGTACATACTGCCCCTACTTTTGGTGCAGATGATGCCATGGTTGCCAAATTGGCAAAACCTGCCGTTCCACCATTATTGGTTAAGGATGAAAACGACAACCTCGTTCCTTTGGTGGATTTACAAGGTCGTTTTCGTCCAGAAATGGGTGAATTTGGAGGCAAATACGTCAAAAATGAATATTATGCCGATGGCAAAGCTCCCGATAAATCAACAGATGTTCTCCTAGCAATAAAACTAAAAACAGAGAATAAGGCTTTCAAAGTAGAAAAATATGTGCATAATTATCCACATTGTTGGCGAACAGATAAGCCAATTTTATACTATCCATTAGATTCTTGGTTTGTGCGTTCTACCGCAATGAAAGATCGTATGGTCGAACTCAACAAAACCATCAATTGGAAACCGAAACATACCGGTGAAAAGCGTTTTGGGAATTGGCTCGAAAACCTCCAAGATTGGAATTTATCTCGTTCTCGTTATTGGGGAATACCTTTGCCGATTTGGAGAAATGAAGATGGCACAAAAGAAATTTGTATTGGTTCTATCGAACAATTACAAACTGAAATAGCTAAAGCAAATACTGCTTTGGGCAAAAATCAAAATGTACCAAAGGACTTGCACCGACCTTATATCGACGACATTGTTCTGGTCAGTGACGAAGGCGAAGTTATGAAGCGTGAGTTGGATTTGATTGATGTTTGGTTTGATTCGGGTTCGATGCCTTATGCACAATGGCATTATCCGTTTGAGAATAAAGAAAAATTTGAACGAAATTTTCCTGCGGATTTTATAGCCGAAGGTGTAGATCAAACTCGTGGTTGGTTTTTTACTTTACACGCTATCGCTGTGATGGCTTATGACAAAGTTGCTTATAAAAATGTCGTTTCCAATGGATTGGTACAAGACAAAAAAGGGCAAAAAATGTCCAAAAGTAAAGGCAATGCCGTTGAGCCTTTCGAGACGATAGCAACTTATGGCGCAGATGCGACTCGTTGGTATATGATTTCGAATGCACAACCTTGGGACAATCTCAAATTTGATATAACAGGAATCGAAGAAGTACGTCGCAAGTTTTTTGGGACACTATATAATACTTATTCTTTCTTTTCGCTTTACGCTAATATCGACCAATTTTTGTACAAAGAGGTGGATTTATTTCTGGAGGAACGAACAGAAATTGACCGTTGGATTATTTCCTTGTTGAATACCCTTATCAAAGAAGTAAATGAAGATTATGCGGATTATGAAGCAACCAATGCTGCTCGAAAAATACAGACTTTTGTAGACCAACATTTGAGTAATTGGTATGTGCGTTTGTGTCGTCGCCGTTTCTGGAAAGGGTCTTATTCGACCGACAAAATTGCTGCTTACCAGACGCTTTATACTTGTTTGGAAACCATCACGAAGTTGATGGCTCCAATTGCGCCTTTCTTTGCAGATTGGATGTATCGCAACTTGAATGAGGCAAGTCAAAAAGAATTGCAACAATCGGTTCACTTGGCGGACTTTCCGACTTCTAATGAAAAAGCAATCGACAAGGATTTGGAGCAAAGAATGGATTATGCACAACGTATTTCTTCTTTGGTGCTTTCTTTACGAAAAAAGGAAAACATCAAAGTACGTCAGCCTTTGCAAAAAATCTTGTTGCCTGTATTGGATACAAGTTTTATCGAACAAGTTGATGGTATAAAAGATTTGGTTTTGGCGGAAGTCAATGTCAAAGAAATTGAATATTTGACGGATGCTTCGGGCGTTATCAAAAAGAAAATCAAACCTAATTTCAAAACTTTAGGTCGTCGTTTGGGTAAAGATATGAAAGCTGCTTCGCAAGCTATCAATGGCATGACGCAAAAAGATATTGTTGCCATCGAAAAGACAGGCAAATATGATTTGTTGGTTGGAGATACCACGCACGAATTGACTTTAGAGGATTTTGAAATCAGTGCAGAAGATATTCCTGGTTTGTTGGTTGCCAATGATGGCCCTTTGGCGGTTGCTTTGGACATCACTATTTCTGACGAATTGCGTGCCGAAGGTATGGCAAGAGAGTTGGTCAATCGCATCCAAAATATCCGTAAGGATAAAGACTTTAATGTAACCGATAAAATCAATGTCAAAATCGAAAGCCACCCTTCTATCGAAGCAGCTTTGGCTTCGTTTAATGACTATATCTGTAGCGAAACATTGGCTCTTTCTTTGAAAAAAGAAGAAGGCTTAGCTAGTGGTGAACAAATAGAATTGGCGGAAGATATTGCTTTGAATATTGAGGTGCGTTTGGGCTAGGGTTTCACTACTGAAAATACAATTTGAATGTAAAGGTAGTGCAAATGTACTACCTAACAGATAAAACAAATGATAACAGTTTTATCATGTCTACCAAAAAACACAAGAAATTAAAAGTTGATATTAAGAAGTTAAATTCATTCCTAAACAACAAATCGAAAAGTGAATTAGAACTAGTAGCAAAAAAAGTTGGTGTCTCCAATTCTGCAAAGAAGTCGAAATCTGAATTAGTTAATTACTTAAAATTAAATTATTCAGAGGAGATTTATAAAAAGTTTTTACCATCTTGGTGGGAAAAGCATCATAATCATGTGTACGGATTTATTACAATAGCTGCATTTTGCTTTGGGATTTATTTTTGGCTAAACCCAATTTCATCTGAGACTAATTTCAATTTTAAACCCTTCGAAAATTATGGACTTTATGATAAAAAGACCTATTTAAAGGTTGATGGATTTAAAATAATATGCTATTGCGATGGTACCTTTCCTGAAAAGGAGAAAGGATACCTCGGAACAGAAAATTTAAGTAAAAAAGACCTTCCAAAATTCAAGTCAAGTCCTAGTTTCTACCTTTATTCACCTGAACTCCCAAAAGAAGGTCAATATATTTTATTTGATAGTCTTAGTTCAAATAAATATTCAGAAACATTATTAGCTTTTGGAGAACCAATACACACATCTTTTAGGCGAATATCAGAAGAAGTATATGTTTTTGAACCCAATAATCCTTTAAGAAAGGGACATTATAGTTTTTATAATTCAAAGGATGAATTTGGATATTTATTTACAGTTGAATAAAATATACTCGTTCTTTGAAGCTTCCTAGCTTCAAAAGCAATATGATAAAGAAGCTTCCAAGCTTCAATATGGCTACCCAAAGCTTGGAAGCTTTATCTCGTTAATTTTGTTCAGCTTAGAAGCCGAACAAAACGACGAGTATCTGTGCAAGCTACCTGCACGCGGTAGGCGTGAAGCATGCGCTACTTTAGTAAGGTTACATCTCCTTTATATAAAATGACTTTGCCGTCAATAAATTCGACTTCGGCAAACCAAGCAAACACTTGTGGATCCATTTCTTGTCCTCTGAAAACTCCATCCCATCCTTCGGTCGGTTCATTGGGTTGGAAATTGGAATTGGTAAATACAATTTCGCCCCAACGATCGGCTACTGTCATATTGAGCACTTCCTTTACCGCCAAATCTCCGCTATAGACAATAAAGGTATCATTGATGCCATTTTCGTCGCCTGGCGAAAAGGCATTTGGAATATAAACAGGCCGAACAATTTCTACTCGAAGGAAAATTTCGTCCGTATCTGTGCAACCGTTTTCATCGAAAACGGTAATAGTATAAGGTCCACTTTGAGTTGGAGTTAGATTTTGTGTCAAACAGTTCATGCAAGAAAGGCTATCCGTCCCTTCCCAATCAATGACATCTGTATCGACATTCACCAAAGCATCTATTTCTACTGATTCTCCTAATTGTACGGTAAGGTCAGGGCCCAATTCTACATCAATTTGTATAGGATCTACTAAGTTCAATAAAGTGTCCCAAGTACAACCTGTAGCATCTTCTACTTCTAAGGTATAAGAACCCGAAGGAAGATTATTGAAATCCAATTCAGGGCTCAAAGGTCCACCATTGAAAGAGTATAAATAAGGGCTCGTTCCGCCGACAATAGCATCTACTCCAATAGTTCCGTCTATGAGACCAAAACAAGAAGGATCGGCAGCACTGATTAAACCTGCATTGGGTTGAGCAGTATTTTCGTCTACATCGACCATACTCGTAGTTGTACAACCATTATCTGTATTAGTAATTTGCAAGTTATAGATTCCTGCCATATTGACTTCTGGATTGGGAGTGGAAGCACTTGATAATAATCCTGCTCCTGACCATTCGTAAGCAAATTGATTTCCTGTTGAAGAGCCTTCGCTATTCAACAAAACAGAAGGAGTCACACAATCCAAAATATCTTCTACCGAAGTTACCGCCTCTGGTGGAATCTGGTCTATATTAACTTGTATTGAATTTGTATTATCACAACCATTCAAGTTATTGATAATTGTCAATTCATAAACCCCCGAACTGCCAACCGAAATACTTGCTTCATTAGAAAGCAATGTTCCATCAGCACTTGTCCATTCGTACGTAAAATTACCTGCTGAAGATCCCGTCGATAAAACATCCACACTCGGGTTATAACAATTGATAATATCTGGCGTAGGAATATTGACGATAGGAACATTCAAATCTTGAGCCACTTCGATAGAAGAAACATGAGTACAACCATTGATTACATTGGTAACAATAAGCGAGTACACATCGACATTCTCTACTTCAGGATTCGCCATATTAGAAACCAAAACACCTCCACTATTAAACCATTCATAGCTGATCATGCCACTAGGCGTAGAAGCTGCACCGTTAAGCAGGACACTTTCTACATCACAAGTCATAAGCGGATTATTATCTTCGATAATTGCCTGAGGAGGCGCATTGTTTAATTCTACTTCAATACTCGTTTCAGAAATACAGCCGTTTTCACTATCACTAACCAAAAGAGTATAAATTCCTGGCGCATCAGCCGTCAAAGATTCATCTGTACTAAGCAAGATCCCCGTTGGAGATTGCCATTGATAAGAGAAATTATCGCCTACACTTGAGCCTGTATTAGAAAGTGTAACTTCTTCAACAATACAAGTCAAAATATCATCGACTTGTACTAGTGCTGTCGGCAAATTTGCATCAGGAATAACTTCTGTTTGAGTCATTGCGCTACAACCATTGCTATTGTCTGTCAAAATAAGACTATACATTCCAGCTTCGTCTACCGAAGTTGTAACGGTATTGCCTACAACGACTCCATTGCTGTTTTGCCATTCATAAACAACATCAATTCCTGTGGAAGCAGAAGCATCCAACACAACCGACTCCACCGTACACGTCAATAAGTCAGGACTAGCAATTGCAGGAATTGGATTAGCAATATCTTGTAAAATTTCTACCGTCGAAACAGCAGAACAACCATTGGAATCATCCGTTACCAGTAGGGTATAAACGCCTGGTTCGGTAATTGGAGTACTTGCTGTTTCACTTAGTAATGTGCCATTCGGAGATTGCCATTCGAAATCAAGCGATCCTACAGTAGCAGCACTAGAAGCATTTCCATCCAGTATTGTTTCGGTAAAAACACAAGTCAATGTCTGAGGTTCGCCAGCAATTGCAGTAGGCAAATTTTCGTCGGGGGTCACTTCTACCATATCTGTATCCGTACATCCATTTTCGATGTCCGTTATAACAAGGGTATAAATACCAGATTCTTCGACATCAATATTGCTCTCGGCAACACTTATACTAATATTATTTTCGTTGAACCACTCGTAAGAAAAGTTTCCGCTATTGGCTGTAGAAGCACTTCCATCTAAAGCAACAGAAGTGGTCGCACAAGTCAAAATAGCTGGCTCGCCCGCTTCCGATATAGGAAGAACAGTATTTTCCTCGACTTGAATTGAAGTTTCGTTGGTACAACCATTATCTTCATTGGTTACCAACATATTGTATACACCAGGGCTACTTACGATAATACTACCTTCTTGCCCTAGCATATTTCCATTATTATCTGTCCATGTATAGGTAAAACTAGTTCCTGTACTAGAGCCTATATTATCCAAATTTATTTCGGTGTTCGTACAGGTCAAAATTCCATCGAGATTGCTTACTGCTGTTGGAATATTTTCATCGGGTTCGACGACTACCGTTGACAAATCGGTACAACCATTATCCATGTTGGTCACCAACAAACTATATGTACCAGGAGAAGAAACAGGAACAGTTAATATATTTCCTATAACAACTCCGCCATCATTTGTCCATTCGTAGCCCAAGTTTCCTCCTGTTGTAGAATTAGAACCATCCAAAAACACTTCGGTAACATCGCAAGTTATAATTTGGTTGTTGCCTGCATCAGAAGCTGGTGGAACAATATCTTGAGGAATAATAATTGTTTCTTCTGCTACACAATCATTATCCAGATTGGTAACAATAAGGGTATAAGTATCTGGATTATTTATCGTGGCAATGGCATCATTGCCAACAGTTGTTCCGTTGGAATCTTGCCATTCAAATAAAAGATTTGTCCCACCAGAAGAGTTTGTCCCATTGAGTTCTACCTCTGTAATGGCACAAGTCAAACTAGTAGGAGAACCTACATTAACTAAAGGGAAATCTGCATCAATACCAATAGTTACTTGGTCGGAATCTGTACAACCATTGACCGTATTGGTAACCAAAAGATTGTAATCCCCTTGGTTGTCGGTCATTGTGGAAGCCTCTGTACTTACTATTGTTCCAGTGCCGTCTGTCCATTCATAAATCAAGTTTTCGCCCTGAGAAGTCGAGCCATTTAAAGCAACTTGTGTTTCGATACAAGTAATCGTAGCAGGATCGCCTGCATTGGCTTGGGGCAAAACAGTATCTTCCAAAACCGTTATTTGCTCCGTTGCGGTACAAGCATTTTCATTATCCGTAATCAATAGATTGTAAACACCTGCTTCGTCACTTTCAAAAGAAGCCAAAGTACTCAGCATGTTTCCATCTTCATCTGTCCAAAGATATTGAAGTGTTCCCATTCCGGTAGAAGTACTTCCGTCAATACTTACATTTGGAGTAATACAAGTAATGGTTTCTGGCTGAGCAATAAGAGCGATTGGATCGACTGTATTATTACTAACTTCTACTTGTGACTGTGCATCACAACCATTGCTCGAATCCATGACTAACAAGGTATAAATGCCCGCCATATCAGTTTCTAAAGTAGACATTGTTCCAAGGGAGTTGCCTGTAGCATCTAGCCATTGATAAGTAATTGTTGGACTAGCAGAAGAAGTAGAACCATCTAGAGTCACTTCGTTATTGATACAATCAATCAATTGGGGTAAACCTGCATCAGAAATTGGTAAATCTTCGTCGGCATCGATAGCGACTTCGTCGCTAGCGGTACAGCCATTTGAAGTATTCGTTACAACCAATGTAAAAGTCCCTGTACTACTTACTTCTGTATTAAGCTCAGTACTAAGTTCCACCCCGCCAGCATTAATCCATTGGTAAGAAAAATCACTTCCTGTACTAGAAGCAGAACCATCTATGGCAGCTTCGGTAGCCGTACAAGTAATAATCCCGTCGGGACCTGCATCGGCTATTGGGTCAGTATTGTCTTGTTCTACATTTATCGTACTTGTAGAGGTACAACCATTTTCACCTGTAACCGTTAGAGTATAATCTCCTGGATTTTCTGTTGTTGGATTTGCAATATCAGCAGCAAATCCATTTGGTCCTATCCATTCGAAAATAGGATTGTCAACTAAAGTTGTTCCTGAAAGATTAACAACTTCGATGGTACAGTCTAATACATCATCGACCGCTGTTATTATGTCTGGAGGAGTCATATCTTCACTTACAGGAATAGAAGCTGTTCCAGTACAGCCATTATTTTCATTAGTGACAGTTAAGTTATAAACTCCTGCTTCCGACACTGTTGGGTCTTCTTCATTTAGTAAAGTCCCACTAGGACTTATCCATTCAAAAGACACATTTGTTTCCATTGAACTTCCATCTAAAACAAGTTCAGTTATTGTACAATTGAGTTGTCCATCGACCCCTGCTGTAGCAGAAGGAGGAGTTGTGTCTTCTTCGACCAAAGCAGTTGCTGTAGCGGTACAACCGTTTTCGCCTGTGGCGACAACGGTATATTCGGCGGCAGTAGCAACTTCTATTTCTGCGCCTGTTCCTGCATTCCATTCAAAGGTTATATTATCATCGGTTGATGCCGCACTTATCGTCGCTAAAGTGTTGATACAATTAATAGAAGCTCCTTGTACCGAAATATTGGGAGGTAAAGTATCTACTGGAATATCAATAGAAGCAGAATTGGTACAACCATTGTCTCCTACGACTGTAACCATGTACTCGCCACCTACTGAAATTGTAGGAGAAGCTACCACATCAGTAAATCCTCCAGGACCACTCCAGAGATAATCAACTCCACTAGAACCATTTCCATCAATAGTCAAAGATGTATTGATACAACCAATAATGCCATCTGCGCTAGGTGCAACAGTAGGAGAAATGGTGTCAAAAGGAACTTCTACTGTTGTTTCTGACAAACAACCCGTTTCTGCATTTAGCACTTGTAGGCTATAAGTGCCTGGTTCGCTTATTCCATCCAATTCATATCCAAGAGCTATATCATTTCCATCGGGACCATACCATTGATAAAAAAAATTGTTATCATTAGCTGCACCGGAAGAACCTGTAGCACTCAAAGTTACTTCATCATTTGTACAAGAAATGATGCCATCTACATTGGCAACAGCATCAGGATATTCGGTATTTTCTTCTACCAAAACCGAAGTAGAATTGATACAGCAGCTTGTATTATCAATAACGGTCAAGGTGTATTCCCCTGGTTGGTCGATAATAGGAAAAAGTGTATTTGCACCAGATACAATATTACCGTCTTGGGTTTCCCAAATATATACAACACCTGGTCCAAAAGCAGAACCCAAGCCATTCAGAGCAGCGGCGTTTGGAATTCCTGGACAAACAGAAAGCGGATTGGCTTGGGCAATAACGGGATTGTTTGTTCCTACTTCTATATTAAAAGTAAAAGGACAACCATCTCCTGCAAAACCATCAATCATCAATATATAAGTATCTCCAGGTATTAATCCAAAAATATTGAAATTGAAATTGACATTTTCTCCTGATTGAAAACCGAGACAAGACAATTGAGTTCCTATACAACTTGTTCCTTCACCTTGTGCATAACAAGCCAACTGGACACCTGCATTGGCTTCACAATCTGAAATATCTACATTGATAGTCAACTGTGTTTCATCAGCAATAAAACCCAACCACTGATTGTTTTCAATCGTAAAGTTTCCGCCACACCAACCATCACCAATCACGTCTGGTGTATACACCACACCTGGAGGATTAGTATTACTCATCCAACCATCCAACTGACATAGGCTCAAAATAGCTGCATCTTCGCAAAAGTCTTCTCCTAAAGGAATACAATCATTTTGTGCAATTGCATTAACACTTAAGAGTACGAATACAGAAATAAACTGTAAAATTCGATTCATAGGTTTGAATTTTTTTTTGAAAAAATAAACAAAAGATTGATTGATTGAATAGCTTAAGATGCACTCTAAAGTCAAGTGCTTTCACTTATGTGAGAAAATTTCACTTTCTGAGAAAAGAATAATTACTGAGATATTTCAGTGAGAATGCTTATAATATTTAGGTTGTTTTTAAAATTTAATTCTCAACAAACAGCAATTACTAGCATAAAATTACTACTTTTTTTGAAAATCATAAAATTAAAGAGAAGTAATTTTATTTTTTAACACTTAACTTGATATGTAACGAATAATCGAAAAACAACAACGAATAATCGTTATGTCTATCAAAACATGTTTAATATATAGATATTTGAAGCAGCTTCTTTTTACTAGGAATTTGCATCAAAATACTATTTTTGCAAAAAGAGGCGTTTGTAAAAGAACTCATTTTAAACAATAAGTCTTCGTATAAACTATGTTAGAAAACCAATTAAACAAGCAACATCAAAGTTTTTGGAACCAAGTCAAAACTAAGATTTCTGTTTCTTTTCAGAATTTTCAGAGTTGGTCTAAGGAAAACCCCAAACTAGGATGGGGAGTAAAAATTATAGTCAGCAGTTTTTGCTTCTTCTTCTTTTCCTTTGTACTTCTTATTTTCCTAGTGCGTGTTGGCGCATTTGGAAGTCTTCCTAATTCACAAGATTTAGCTAAAATACAGAACCGAACAGCTTCCGAAATCTATGCTTCGGATGGCGTTTTATTGGGCAAATATTTTATCGAAAACAGAACTAATGTTGGTTATGATGATATTTCTCCTTATGTCGTGGATGCCTTAATTGCAACCGAAGATGCTCGATTTTTTGAACATCAAGGCGTAGATATGATGGCTTTGTTGCGGGTATTTTTCAAAACCATTTTGGGCGGAAATGATTCGAGCGGAGGAGGAAGTACCTTGAGCCAACAACTCGCCAAAAATGTCTACAAAAGACAAAATCATTCCTTTTTGACCATCCCTGTGATGAAAATAAAAGAGATGTTTGTGGCTCGTCGTTTGGAAAAAGTTTACAGCAAAGAAAAACTCATCAATCTGTATTTGAATACCGTTCCTT
This sequence comes from Caprella mutica, assembly GCA_947561585.1. Classification (NCBI taxonomy): domain Eukaryota; kingdom Metazoa; phylum Arthropoda; class Malacostraca; order Amphipoda; family Caprellidae; genus Caprella; species Caprella mutica. The sequence goes on along the minus strand of CANNZV010001630.1, from coordinate 51,713 downwards.
TTGGGGTAAATATTTTTGGTTTGCATGTCGCTGCTAAACAATTTTTCAGCAAAAAACCTGCGGACTTGAATATCGAAGAGGCTGCCGTTTTAGTGGGTATGCTGAAAGCAAATACCCGCTATAATCCTATGCGAAATCCTGAACTCGCCATTCAAAGACGCAATGTCGTCTTGAATCAAATGCTTAAATATGAAAAATTGGAACAAGTGGCCTATGATTCTTTAAAACTCCTTCCGCTCGAACTAGAATATAGTCGAGATAGCAATAAAGAAGGGGTTGCTACTTATTTTAGAGAACATTTACGACAGTTTTTAAACAAAAAAATAAAAGAACTGAATGAAGAACAAGGCACTTCCTATAATATATATACGGATGGTTTGAAAATATATACGACGATTGATTCTCGAATGCAAAATTATGCAGAGCAAGCGGTTGGCGAACATATTTCTAAGCTTCAACAAGATTTTGATGTCCATTGGAAAGGGCAAAAACCTTGGGGCGACGATGCGGTCATTGAGACGCAAAAACGCAAATCGAAACGCTATAAAGGCTTGAAAAAAGCAGGACTTTCGGAAAAAGAAATCAATGGTGTTTTTGCCAAACCCGTCAATATGACGGTTTTTGATTGGAAAGAAGGCGATGTTCAAAAAGAGATGAGTCCGCTTGATTCTATCAAATATTATTTCTGTTTGCTCAATGCAGGTTTTCTAGCGATGGAGCCTCAAACAGGCAATATCAAGGCTTGGGTTGGTGGGATTGATTATCAATATTATCAGTACGATCATGTCAAATCCAAACGCCCTGTTGGTTCTACCTTCAAACCAATTGTGTATGGGACTGCTTTGGAGCAAGGCGTTTCTCCTTGTGAATATACGCACAATCGACTCGTTATTTATTCGGAATATGAAGATTGGAAACCACAAAATGCCAATAATGAATATGGCGGAGTTTACTCCATGAAAGGTGCTTTGACCAATTCGGTCAATTCCGTTACGGTCAATACCATTATGCAGGCTCAAGTCGATTCGGTTATCGAATTGGCACATCAAATGGGCGTCAAAAGCGACATTCCTTCAGTCCCTGCTATTGCCTTGGGAGCGGTCGATATTTCCTTGTATGAAATGGTCAATGTGTATGGAACAATTGCCAATTATGGGGTGCGTCCCGAACCGCAATTTGTGACTCGTATAGAAGACAGTGAAGGCAATGTTTTGATAGAATTTGAGCAAAAAGAAATCGCAGAATGGGAGCGTGCGATGACAGAAGATAATGCGAGTATGATGATAGACATGATGCAGTCGGTTGTCGATAATGGAACGGGGAGACGTTTGCGACATACTTATAATTTGCAGAATGACATTGCTGGAAAAACAGGCACCACTCAAAATCAATCCGATGGTTGGTTTATTGGTTTTACACCAAATCTCGTGGCAGGTGTGTGGGTTGGCGCAGAGTCGCCCATAGTACGTTTTCGCTCCCTTGCCTTGGGTTCGGGAAGCAATATGGCATTGCCAATTTGGGGACGTTTCATGAACAAAACCTATAAAGACAAGGCTTTTGTGAACGACCAGCTCCATGCCTTTCGACCGATGCCAGATAGTTTGCTCGATCTGATGAATTGTCCTTTGTTTTTGGAAGAAATGCCTGCGGAGGAAGTCTTGGTTGGACATCCAGAAGATGTCACCGAGGATCCAATAGATGCCTTTATCAATATTTTCAAAAAACGCTCCAAACGGGTCAATGAACCTCCTTCTAAAAAGAAACCTTCTACCCGAAAAACGCCTGCTCAGAACAAACGCTCAGAAGAGATTCGGAAGCGAAACGAACGCATCAAAAAGCAAAGGAAAAACAAGAAAAAACGGAAGAAATTTTTCGATAAGATTTTCAAGAATTGATGGCTTGTAAATGGTTTGTCGGACTACAAGACGCTTAGAACGTTTCTATTCAAAACTGTCAGAAGTCAGACTTATAATGTTGACGATATTCTTGTCAACATTATAAGTCTGACTTCTGACAGAAAATTTTAATTTTCGGTCTAATCGTCTAACTTCTCCTCCTCCTAAAACTCACTCTTAAAATGAAACGCAACCTCGGGATGGTTTTCTTGTGCCATTTGCAAAGTCCAAGCAGATTCTGCTAGAAAAACGAGATTTCCGTGCTTGTCTTTTGCCATATCTCTTTTTCGTTTGGATAGCAATCCATTAAGGGCTGACTGTTCGCCGCTGACCCAACAAGCCTTGTGGAGATTGACAGGTTCGTATTGGCAAGATGCGCCATACTCGTGCTTGAGACGATATTGAATAACCTCAAATTGAAGCGCGCCAACAGTCCCAATTATTTTTCGTCCATTGATTTCTTTTATAAAAAACTGAGCAACTCCTTCGTCCATCAACTGTATCAAACCTTTGGCAAGTTGCTTGGATTTTAGCGGGTCAGCATTGTTCACATAGCGAAATTGTTCGGGTGAAAAACTAGGAATTCCTTTGAAATGCAATTGCTCTCCAGAGGTCATTGAGTCGCCAATTTTGAAATTACCAGAATCATACAAACCGACCACATCGCCAGGATAAGCCGCATCAATGACTTCTTTTCGGGAAGCCATAAAAGTGGTTGGATTAGAAAATTTCATTTTCTTATTTTGTCGGATATGGAGATAGTTCGTGTTGCGCTCAAACTTACCCGAACAGATCCGCATAAAGGCAATTCTGTCTCGGTGTTTGGGATCCATATTTGCATGGATTTTGAACACAAAACCCGAAAAGGCTTCCTCTTCTGGTCGTACTTCTCGTTCTTCGGCTATCCGTGGAAGTGGCGTGGGAGCAATTTCTATAAAGCCATCCAATAGCTCTTTTACTCCAAAATTATTAATCGCACTCCCAAAAAAAACGGGCGATAATTCTCCACTCAGATAGTCTGATTTATCAAAAGGCAAGTAAACTTCCTCTATCATCGCCACTTCTTCTCGCAACTCTTTGGCAGCAGCTTCGCCTATTTCTTCCTCCAATTTTGGGTCGGACAAATCTGTAATTTCTACAATCTCTTCGGTCGATTGCTTGCCATGTGGATTGAAAAGCACCAATTTCTTTTCATAAATATTATAGACTCCTTTGAAACGCTGTCCCATTCCTACGGGCCAACTCAATGGGCGGACAACTAGACCCAATTTTTCTTCCAACTCGTCTAATAAATCAAAGCCATCTTTTCCTTCTCTATCCATTTTGTTGATAAAAACAATAATGGGTGTATTGCGCATTCGACAAACCTTGACCAATTTTTCGGTCTGTGCCTCGACGCCTTTTGCTACGTCAATAACCACGATTACACTGTCTACCGCAGTAAGTGTTCGATACGTATCTTCCGCAAAATCTTGGTGACCAGGCGTATCCAAGATATTTACTTTGAGTCCTTTATATTCAAATCCCATCACAGAAGTCGCCACAGAGATTCCTCTCTGTTTTTCGATTTCCATAAAATCGGAGGTTGCCGAACGTTTTATTTTGTTGGACTTGACGGCTCCTGCTATTTGAATCGCTCCACCAAAAAGCAATAGCTTCTCCGTCAGCGTTGTTTTACCAGCATCAGGGTGGCTAATAATACCAAAAGTCCGCCTTTTATTGATTTCTTCTATTAATCCCATTCTTGAAATATTCTTATACTTTTCTTAATTTCGAGCTGCAAAGGTAAGGATTCTATACAGAATAATTTAATCTCTTATGGAAGGTCTATTTCAAACCTATTTTAAATTAGGTTATCAACATATTTTAGACATCAATGGCTACGACCATATTGTTTTTGTAGTGGCACTTTGTGCCATTTACACGCTAAAGGAATGGAAAAGAGTCGCACTCCTAGTTACAGCCTTTACCATCGGGCATTCGCTCACTTTGGCATTGGCTATTTTTGACCTTATCCGATTTTCATCGGATGTGGTAGAGAAGCTCATTCCTATTACGATTATGGCCACTTGTCTTTTTAATATTATTGATTTTTCTAAAGAAGAAACTAGAAGCAAGCAAAAAATACAATTCAATTATATCTTGGCTTTGGTTTTCGGTTTTATACATGGAATGGGCTTTTCCAATTTCTTGAGGTCCACATTGATGCCTGGCGAAAAAACAATTGGACAACAATTGTTGGCGTTTAATATTGGTTTGGAATTGGGTCAATTAATCATTGTGGCAATCGTTTTGGCGATAAGCTATTTGGTATTAAATGTATTGAAAGCAGCGCAACGAGAATGGAATTTATTTGTATCAGGTATTGCATTTGGTGTTGCCCTTGTTTTGTTGATTGCCTAAATTCAACAAGTAAAGCTTGTCACTAAAGAAATGAATAAATAAGAATAAGGCAAAGTTTTTGAATATAACATAGTATAAAAAAATATATTACCTTTGGATTGTTTTTGTTTCTTCTTATAAAGAACAAATTCCCCCAAAACCAACCATTTAGATTTCAAGTTGTTTTACAAACAAACGATATAAATTATTTCCAATGAAAAAAGTACTCGTAACAGGCGGTTGTGGTTATATTGGCAGCCACACTATCGTTGATTTAATCAATAATGGTTTTGAACCTATTTCTGTTGACAACAACATGAATTCTGATATTCGCGTGATGCACGGCGTACGGGAAATTACAGGCGCAACCGTTCGAAACTATACTGTTGATTTATGCGATTTAGAAAAAACTCGTCGAATTTTTGCCAATGAACAATTTGAAGGCGTTATCCATTTTGCAGCACTTAAAAGTGTTGGAGAATCTGTTTTTCAACCACTTCGTTATTTTCATAATAACCTAAATAGCTTGCTAAATGTACTGACATGCTGTAAAGAATTTGGGGTGAAAAATTTTATTTTTTCTTCTTCTTGCTCGGTTTATGGCAATACAACAGCTTTACCCGTAACGGAAGAAACACCGTTTCAGGAAGCAGAATGTCCTTATGCCCGTACCAAACAAATGGGCGAGCAAATCATTCAAGATTTTTCCAAAGTCAATCCTGATAATAAATCTATTTTGTTGCGTTATTTCAATCCTGCTGGCGCACACCAAAGTGCATTGATTGGTGAGTTACCTATCAATAAAGCGACCAATTTGGTTCCTGTTATTACAGAAACGGCTATCGGCAAAAGAGAAAAAATGTCGGTTCATGGAAGCGATTATGCGACCCGTGATGGTAGTTGTATTCGAGACTATATTCATGTAATGGATTTGGCAAATGCACATACCAAAGCGTTGCAATATTTAATGGAAGCCAAAAATGAATCGAATTGCGAAGTATTCAATTTGGGAATTGGCGAAGGCGTGAGTGTCATAGAAGCCGTTGAAGCATTCGAGCGCGTTTCGGGCAAAAAACTCAATTATGAAATGGGACCTCGTCGTCCTGGAGATGTAGAAGCTATTTATGCCAATAACGAAAATGCCTTTACGAAATTGGGTTGGAAACCCAATCGAGATATAGACGAAATCATGAGTTCGGCTTGGGCTTGGGAAAAATACCGTACCGAGTCGGCTATTCTTCAAGATTAAGAAGATTCATTTCTTTCAAAAAAGCTTGTCCAAAGGAAATTTGGACAAGCTTTTTTAGTCAAAGGCTACTTGAGATTCAATTCTATTCTTTAACGCTCCCACTTTTTTATACAAACGAGTAAAAAACCATTTTCTGGTTTTTTCTGCATTTGTACTAATGGCTTGCGATTTGCTCAAAAGAATAGCGAACCATTCCTCAATATGTTGCGTAATTCGCTGATCGGTACTCTTTATAAAATTCGGATTTCCAAAAGAGGCAAAAACACCTTGCCCCAAGTCCGATGAAAACAAAATAGTATGGTCTGTATACAACATTTCGTTGTGGTACAATTGGAAATTAGAAAGTCCTTCTTTGGGTTTTGAACCTATTTTGAATTTCTGCCCTTCTTTTGCCATCACTTCCATGTGTTGGAGCAATTCCATCAATTTATCACACAAAATCAATGGGATTTCATCGCTAGCAAAAGCATCGCTACTCACATAATATTCAATTTGATTGAGCGTAAAATCAATCAAATTGAGACTCCACATTTCGGTACTCGGAATATTATTATACAAATCTACAATTGGTTCTGCTTGTCGCAAAATAGGATAAGGAATGAGATCAAAGTCAAATTTCATTTCTTGCAAATAATCAAAATCCCACGTCGTCCGCCCCCAAGTATAGAGCTTAAAAGCCACCAATTCGGGAATAAAAAAAAGATTAAAAATAGGCAATTCGGGAACAGCATATTTCATTTGGAGAGAAGGCAAAACGGAAACTTCTTCCAATTCGACTTTTATCCGCTGCATATAATGTTCAAAAGAAGTTATTTTTTCTGAGAAAGGACTATAAGTAAAGAAAACGGTGTCCGAAGAACCATAAATATATTGATCCAATGAAATCTTATAGGTCTTTGCCAACAATTCTAACTCTTCGGGTGCGAGTACGGTTTCTCCTCTAAATCTTCGATAAACCGCATCTTTTCCAACTGCCAAAAGGGTAGAAAGCGCTTCGATAGCTTGCGCTTTCTTGGCGTATTTTTTTTCAATCTCTTCAAAAATCCATCTTTGAAATTGGTTTTGCATAAGGCTTCGCTTTGTTTTGAATGTCGAAATTAATCAAATTCTAAACGATACCAAATCAATTCTAGATGGTTTTATTGATATTAGATAATTTTAAATACATAATTAGTAATATTTACTTCAAAAGCTGTCGCAGAAAGGCGGAGATTTGTATTAACAAAACACGCAATAGTGTATTTAATATTCAATCCGTTTAAAAACAAAATTAACGATGAAAAATTCAATCCATTTCCAAAAAATAGCCATTATTTTTCTATTGATTTCTATCAACTCTTCCTCTTGGGCAAGTACCGTTTGCGATACCATAACTTTGGTTACAGGAAAAGAAATCATAGCAGAAATCATCGAGAAAACACCAGACCAAGTTACCCTTGATTTTTGTACAGAAGAAAAACGAGTCATTCTTAAAACCAACCAGATTGCTTATATAAAAAAACAAGGGACGCCATCAAAAACTAAAGAGCCAAAAACTAAGTCAACTACAAAAAAAACGGCTCGAAAAAAAGACCATAAAAAACAGAATACTTTCGAAATTTCTACCAATCCTGTCGTTGCCCTATTTGAAATTTTCCCAATTAGCATCCAAGTACCTTTAAGCGAGGACTTTGAAGTCGGAGCGGATTTAATCTTAACTCCGCTAAATGATACTCGTATTATCTATGCAAAGGCTGCTTATTATTTTAATCCTAAAAGGGGGACAGATAAATTTCATATCGGGACTTTCGTAGGTATTCAAGATAAATATACTGGCTTAGGTTTTTTCTGGGGATACAAAATCATGTCTAATAAAGGCGTTTTTATCAATCTTGGATTAGGGGTTGGAAGAGGATTTTATTCTCAAAAAGAAAGCAATTCTATGTTTGAAAGCTTTGAGAGCGGGAGTAGTACAATTGGCTATGCTCAACTACATACAGGATATCGCTTCGGGCAAAAGAATACAAAAACTAGAAACTAACATTTTGTCATGCTCGGATTTTTATCCTTGTTTTTATTGGTGGACTGCTTGTTCAACATAATATTTAAAAACGAGCAGTCCATTTTTTTTATTGGTTCAACAAAAAAATATAAAGCTATGCAATTATCAATCATCAAAAAGATAAAACAAAGAATAGTACTCACTAACAAATTGAGCAAGAAATGGGAGAAACTTCTTAAATTTGAAAAAAAGAGCCCAATACCTTCTCTATAAAAAATCAAAAGCCCTGATTTTGCTTTGCAAAATCAGGGCTTTTCTTTGAAGGATTTCAATATCAAAATCCTTCTCTATTTCCATTTAATATTACAACCTGCACTCGGATATTGCACAGGATTCACAGGTCTATTGACCATAACGGAATCAATAGCTGCTCGCAGATCTTCGCCCGTCAAAGGTGTTCCTGAATTGGGACGAGAACTATCCAAACGACCTCTATAAACCAATTGCATATCGCCGTTGAACACATAAAAGTCGGGCGTACAAGCGGCATCATAAGCTTTGGCTACAGCCTGAGATTCATCATATAAATAAGGAAAAGTATAACCTTCTTTTTCTGCCAATTCTGTCATTTTTTCAGGCGAATCTTGCGGATAATTTTCTACATCATTGGAAGAAATGGCGACAAAAGCAACACCGAGTTCTTGGTATTCTTTTGCCAATCGAACGATTTCTTCGTTCACATGAATCACATAAGGACAGTGATTGCAAGTAAACATGATAACGGTCGCTATTTTGGATTGTATATCTGCCAAACTCAATTGTTTGCCAGAAACGGTATCGAGTAATTTGAAATCGGGAGCTTTTGTTCCCAAGGCTATCATTTTTGATTCTGTCAGTGCCATTTTCTATATCTAAATTGGTGTTATTGAATTTCTTTTTCAGTTGTAAACATAAAGAAAAAGTATTACTTTTTCTTCTTTTTGAATTCGCCCCGTTTCCATGCATCAAAAAATTGTTTCCATGCAAATGGATTAAAAATATTCATCGGAGGCGTTTGTCCAATATGATAATAACTTTTGGCTTGCTGTCGCATAAAATAATCCGCATTTTCATTGCCATCGGCCGGAACTTCTTCTATCATACGAGCAATTGCATCTCCTGCTAAATTGCTCGCAGCTCGTTCCTGCATTTCGTTGGATACATCCATCGCCAAAAATTCTAGTTTGAAATGCTCCCGACTTGGCCAAGGAAAGACAATAGCTGTTGGCAAATTAATGGTGTCTTGCGATAATAATTGCACCAAAGAATAGCGACTATCTGTCAAGGTATCAGGAATCACAAATTCTACTTCACTATAACCAATAGCCGAAAAAGTAACGACATCTCCTTTTTTGGCAACAATAGAGAAAAAACCTTTTAAATCGGAGTAAGTTCCTCTACCATCTTCGGTCAATAAAACATTGGCGTAAGGAACAGGATACAACATTTCGTCGCTCCCATCGAGTATCATACCCGAAAACTGAACCAGACTTGTGTCTTGTTCGATCTGCGCCAAAAGTCCATTTGCCATCACTAATATAAAAACAAGGAGAAAAAAAGAATGCTTCATATTTCAAAAAATTTTATCTTTTGGATTTTGTAGTTAACGAGGGTGCTTTTACTAAAATTCTCGCAAAATATAATTGGTACTTCTTCCTCCTGCTCCTTCGCTAATTAATATTTCTTTTGCTATTAAATCCTGAATATCTCTTAAGGCAGTATCCGAAGAACATTTTGCAATTTTTGCCCATTTACCAGAGGTTAATTTACCTTCAAAACCATCAAGCAATTTATTTAATAATTTAATTTGCCTTTCGTTCAATGTTATTTTTGCGTATTTATTCCAGAATTTATGTTTGTATAATACTTTTGAAAGTACCAAATCAGATGCTTTAAGCGCATTGAGTAAACACTCTAAAAACCATTCTAACCATTTTGTAATATCTAGTGTTTCTTTTTGAGTTTCTTCTAGTATTTTGTAGTATCCTTTTCTCTCGATTCTAATTTGTGCAGACATACTATAAAATCTTTGAGATGCTCCATCCGACCGAGTCAATAGCATATCGGTAATTGCCCTTGTAATTCTCCCATTGCCATCATCAAAAGGGTGAATCGTTACGAACCATAAATGAGCAATTGCAGCTTTAATAACGGAATCAATACTATTCTCATTATTAAACCAATGGAGAAATTTATTTATTTCGTTATCTATTTGTTGTGCGGCAGGTGCTTGAAAATGAATTTTTTCTTTTCCCATTGGTCCAGAAACGACTTGCATTGCCCCAGAAGAATCATTTCTCCAATTGCCAACAATAATTTTATACATTCCACTTCTTCCTGTCGGAAAAAGAGAAAAATGCCAATCAAAAATTCTCTCTTTTTCTAATGGCTCTTTATAATTTTGAATCGCATTTAAAACCATATCGACCACTCCATCTACATTTCTATCTGATGGAATTGAGCCCGCTATATCCATTCCCAATCTACGGGCAACAGAAGACCTTACTTGATCTGGATTTAAAATTTCTCCTTCAATTTCTGTTGACTTAATGATTTCAAGACTTAAAGTTTCCAAAGATGCCTCATTTCTTAAATCAAAGCCCATTGATTCCATTTTACCAATCAATCTTCCTTGCAAATTTCTGACATTCCCTAGTATCGTAAGGAGTCTTTCGTTGTCCCAAATGAAATTGGGCCAATCTGGATTTTGATAAATAAATTTATTCACCGCTTTTTTTGCGTTAAATATATTGATTTTTTACCGCAAAAGCCATTTAAACTGCTTTTTTTATTGGATTGGGGAGTTTTCCCTTTCTCTATCAATACAAATAACACCTATACAAATCACAGCAAAAAGAGGCTTTCTTACCCCTCAAAGGTTGTATCTCCCAGTAAAACTACTTACAAATCAATTTCTAATAAAACAGGGCAATGGTCAGAATGTTTTACATCTGTTAGTTGTCGAGCAGCTATAATTTTATCTTTTATCGGGTCGGCGACAGATTGATAATCAATACGCCAACCTTTATTATTGTTACGAGCATTGGCTCGATAACTCCACCAACTGTATTCCACCATTTCTGGATTAGCTGTTCGGAAGGCATCCACAAAACCACTTTCCAACCATTGCGTCATCCATTCTCTTTCCTCTGGCAAAAAACCCGAAGAGTTTTTATTCCCTTTTGGATTGTGAATATCCATTTCGGTATGCGCTATATTATAGTCTCCAACGACAATCAAGTTAGGACGTTCTTTTCGGAGTTCATCTATCCAAGGGCGGAAATCAGCCAAAAATTCCATTTTGAAATCTTGTCTTGGGCTGCCACTCGAACCCGAAGGGAAATAACAATTGAGCAAAGTCAAGTCTCCAAAATCGGCTCGAATAATGCGCCCTTCCGAGTCATACTTTTCCATACCACAACCTTTTACAACTTGGTCAGGAGCTTTTTTTGAAAAAATAACGACACCACTATAACCCTTTTTCTCTGCCGAAACCCAATGTTGATGATAACCCAAATGTTCGAAAATTGCGGTATCAACTTGTTCTTTCATGGCTTTGGATTCTTGTATACATACAATATCGAAATCGTTGTCTTGCAACCATTCCGCAAAACCTTTTTTGAGTGCCGCCCGAATACCATTGACGTTGTAGGAAATTATTTTCATTCTTCTATTTTAAATTTGAGTCCAAAATACTGGTTTTTCTTCAAAATTAGATATTTTAGCCAAAAGAGCTTACGTTCTCGGACAAATTCCGTAGTCAGAAGAAAAGGAGGGTCAAATTTGTGGGTAGAGTTGAGTAATAGCTTAAAAAATTTCGGAACTCAATTTATTTTGACGTAAAAATCACGGGATTTGGGAGAGAATCAGATTCTAATATAAAACTTTTGAGATGAAACGAAAAATCAGAATGGGCATGATTGGTGGTGGTCGAGGCGCATTTATTGGCGCAGTCCATCGAATGGCTGCTGCTTTGGATGGTCAGATAGAATTGGTCTGTGGGGCATTTAGCAGTGATTCTGAGCGTTCCAAATTATCGGGTGCAGATTTGTATTTGCCTGCTGATAGAGTTTATGGTAATTATAAAGAGATGATAAAAGCCGAGCAGCGATTGCCGCTAGGCGAGCGCATGGATTTTGTAGCAATTGTTACGCCCAATCATTTGCATTTTGCACCAGCTAAAATGGCACTGAAAAATGGCTTTCACGTAGTTTGCGACAAGCCTGTTTGTTTCTCTTTAGCGGAAGCTAAAAAACTCCAAAAACTCGTTAAAAAAACAGGATTACTTTTTGCGCTCACGCACAATTATACGGGTTACCCGATGGTCAAACAAGCCAAAATGATGATTCAGAAAAGGAAGTTGGGTAAAATCAGAAAGGTCGTCGTGGAATATCCACAAGGCTGGCTCTCTACTCGCTTAGAGGCAAGCAATCAAAAGCAAGCGGCTTGGCGCACCGATCCCAAACGCTCAGGCATAGCGGGTGCAATGGGCGACATCGGAACACATGCAGAAAACCTTGCCGAATATATCACGGGTTTGCAAATCAAAAAAATATGTGCCGACCTCAATACTTTTGTCGATGGAAGATTATTGGATGATGATGGTAATGTTCTACTAGAATTTGACAATGGCGCAAAAGGAATTTTATTTGCGACACAAATTGCGGCTGGCGAAGAGAACAACTTGCGTATTCGTATTTACGGAGAAAAAGGCACTTGCGATTGGAGTCAACAAGAACCCAATACTTTGTTGGTGCGTTGGCTCGACAAGCCGATGCAAATGTATCGCACGGGCGGAAGCAAATTGTATCCCGAAGCCGAAGCACATACTCGCATCCCTGCGGGACATCCCGAGGGATATTTAGAGGCTTTTGCAAATATTTATCGTAATTTTGCTTATTGCCTACAGGCGAGACTTCAAGGAAAGAAAGTCAATAAAATGTATACAGATTTTCCAACCATAAAGGATGGCGTACGAGGAATGCGCTTTATCGAAAAAGTAGTGGAATCAAGCAATAGTAAACAAAAATGGATTAAATTTTAAAAACAAGAAAAACCTATGAGCAACTTAAAAAACCCACTTTTTTTAGTCGTATTATTTTTATTGACTTTTGGCTGTTCGCCAAAAGGAACAGGAGTAAAAGACATCAACACCAGTACAACGGACAACAAAAATAAAAACATCGAAACAAACAAAAAGCCCAAAAACATCATCTTGATGATTGGCGACGGCATGGGCATCACCCAAATTACTGCAGGCTTGTATTCCAATGGCAACAAATTATTCTTAGAAAAATTCCCCATTATCGGATTACATAAATGTTATGCTGGCAATGATCTCGTAACCGATTCCGCAGCAGCAGCAACTGCTTTCGCTTCAGGGGTCAAAACGTATAATGGTGCGATTGGAGTCAATATGGATACGATTCCAGTGCTTACTATTTTGGAGGAAGCAGAAGAAAAGGGAATGCCAACGGGTTTGGTTGCGACCTCGACTATTGTACATGCTACACCTGCTTCTTTTGCAGCGCACGTCAAGCAACGAAAAATGTATGAAGACATCGCCGCCGACTTCATGAAAATGGATATTGATTTGATGATAGGAGGAGGCAAAAAATATTTCGACCGAAGAGATGATGGTCGAAATTTGTACCAAGAAATGGAAGCTAGAAATTACATGGTTTCTGATTATTTTCAGCAAGATTTTTCGGATGTATCTGCCAAGTCCAATCAAAACTTCGCTTATTTTACTTCCGATGATGATCCTTTGCCTGTTGCACAAGGCCGAGATTATCTCATACCAGCTACGGAGTTTTCTGTCAATTTTTTAGACAATAAAGATAACGCCGACAAAGGTTTTTTCTTGATGATAGAAGGTTCTCAAATTGATTGGGGCGGACATGCCAATAAATCGGATTATATCATCACGGAAATGATAGAATTTGACAATGCTATTGGTAAAGTTTTGGAATTTGCAGAACAAGATGGCGAGACACTTGTTATTGTTACAGCCGACCACGAAACGGGCGGTTATGCCATCAACAAAGGTTCGACAATGGATACTTTGGTTACGGCTTTTACGACAGATTATCATACCGCTGATTTGATTCCTGTTTTTGCTTATGGGCCTGGCGCAGAATTGTTTGGTGGTATTTATGAAAATACAGCGATTTACGATAAAATGAGAACTGCTTTTGGTTTTGAATAATAAAAAAAATCCTATCGGATTGCGACTAGAGTCGCCCTCCGATTTAAACATTTTAGTCAGAGGGCGATGTAAATCTATCATTCTGCTAGGCAAGGTCACAGTCTGACTAATTATAAAAAATGCTATTATTAATCCTTTAACGCTCAATTATAAAGAATTTGGACAAGGCGATCCCATCATCATTTTACATGGTTTGTTTGGGACACTCGACAATTGGCAAACCATTGCCAAAAAACTAGCCGAGGATTATACGGTTTATATTATTGACCAACGGAATCATGGTCGCTCGCCACATGACGATACTTTTAATTATCAAGTGATGGCAGAAGATTTGCAAGCTTTTATGGAATCCAATTGGATTTATGAAGCTACGATTTTAGGTCATTCGATGGGCGGCAAAACGGCGATGCAATTTGCCTTGGATTATCCCGATATGGTCGAGAAGTTGATTGTCGTTGATATTGCTCCAAAAAGCTATGAAGGTGGACATCAATTGATTTTTGAAGCATTGATGTCTTTGGATTTGAATCAAATTGAAAATCGAAAAGAAGCCGATGCTCATTTGCAAAGCAAGATTGATGATTTTGGTGTCCGTCAATTTTTGTTAAAAAATTTGACTCGAAGCAAGGAAGGAAATTATCATTGGAAAATGAATTTGCCCGTGATTTTTGAAAACTATCAAGCTATTTTGGATAACATCAAAAGTGAAGATACTTGCGAAGCCGATACGCTCTTTATTCGAGGTGGAAAATCCAAATACATACAAGACGAAGATGCCTCTGTTTTGGAACATTATTTCCCCAATAGTGCGTTAAAAAGCATCGAAGGTGCAGGACATTGGGTACATGCCGAAAAACCAAAAGAACTATTAACTATCATTAAAAGTTTTCTGGATTGAAAAGACAATATGAAATAGAAGTAGACGGTCAAAAATTCCCGGTAAAGGAATTTCGGGAACGACGTAGAGGTGCTCGATTCTCTTTCGGCAAAGATTTTATTCTTTTTCGGATGCCGATTATTTTAACACCTACTCAAGAAAAAGAATGCCTCGACTGGTTTCGAACAACCCTCGAAAAACGCCTTCGACAACAACCTGAATTGAAACAAAACTATGCCATCAAAATATATAAAAGTGGCGATGTGCTCGTAGTCGGAGAACGGAAATATTTGCTTGAAATAGACTTTAGTGATCGAAAATCGCACAGTGCTCGATTGCGAAATGGCATCGTGCATTTGAAGCTCGCCAAAGGAGAATCGGATGCGGGTTTGCAAAAAAGCATCAAAACCTTGTTGAGTCGAGTAATTAGTAGTGATTTTAAACCTGATATTACGAGGAGGGTTTTGGAATTGAACGAGCTATATTTTAAAAAACCCATCAAAAGTGTAAACCTCAAATACAATCAAACCAATTGGGGTTCTTGCTCGACCAAAGGCAATGTCAATCTATCTTCTCGTCTTCTTTTTGCGCCTCAATCTGTCATTGATTATGTCATTATTCATGAGCTTTCGCACCTCATCGAAATGAACCATTCGCCTCGTTTCTGGAAATTGGTTTCGGATGCCATGCCCGATTATAAGGAAAAAGAGGATTGGTTGAAAGTGAATAGAATGGCTTGTGATTTTTAGGGGAAGTCATATTTACCGCAGAGAAACGCAGAGTTACACAGAGACCTGCCCTCTATAGCCGGTATTGGTATTTCCCTCTGTTTTCTCAGCTTTCTCTGCGATTAAATCCATCCTTCACATCCCCTCAAAACGCTCCAAATTATGTCCGACCATATTTTTGAGACAAGTCATCGCCAAGGCTTTTGCTTGTTTGTTGGACTTTCCTTTTTTAGAAAAATGATCTTCCAGTTGTATTTGCGATTGTAAGTAAGCAATCTTGAGCGCATCGGCAACTTCCGCTCGTAAAGGGTCCGTTGCTGCCCACTTGTCCAAGCCTCTACGGAAACGATAATCCCAAGACACAATAATTTGTACCTTGTTGGCATCCATAAACTCAGGTTTGTGAAACAAAGCTTTTAGTTCACTTTCATGGGCATTGGAGTTGGAAGAAAAGTCGTCTATATCTTGCGCAATCGCCTGAAGCAAGCGCACTACTTCCCAATCTCTACAATCATTGGAAAAGCTATTCGATTCAGCTTGTACGGCTAAAATATATTTTTTCAAAGACTTATTTTTTCCTAAGACATCTTGATAAGCCTTGTAGGATTTAGCCCCATATACACCATCGATAGAACTGGTGTATGTTCCGTTTTCCTTCAATAATTTCTGCAAAAAGACAACAGAAGTTCGTTTGGATTTGATGTGAACTTTAGGTGCAGCCGATCGCTTGATGCTAGGCGTATAATTATAGTTGGTAGGGGTTGTCGGCGCACTTTTAGGAGCAAATGTTTCGACTCTTTTCACAGGCGTATTGGTAGGTCTTCTATAGGTTTTTATAGCGACCAAAGTTGAGGTATTTCCTGCTCGTGGAATACTCCTCAAGCTTGAATTAGTCGTCCCACCTCGTGCCGTAAATTCAGCCAAAGGCGGAGCATCATAAGAAGTCGGAATATTACTTGGCTGTGTATAAGCCAAAGCTCTATCATATTGCTTAGGCTTCATTTCTACAACAGCAATTTGGCTTTGATTCAAACCACCCGTTTCGTAAGAATTGACCCAATGCAAAACAGAAGGGTGAACCTGCTTAACAAATGCTTCCGAAAAGCCCATTTGTTTGGCTTTAGCCAAACGTTGTTGCACTTGAACGGCATCCGAAAAAGAACCCGATATTATTTTCACTTTATTGCCATCAGCAATCGTATAGATATCGCCCACATTCAGAAATCTAGCCCAATTGATAGTGGCATTCGAAGCAAAAGTAGCGAGTTGAACAACCGAAGTCAAGCCTCCTTTATTAATCATTTTTGTATTCAAAAATGCTTCTGGATAGCCTTTGCTTTTTACTTGCCCCAAGGCCGTTTCTGCTCTGTTTTTATTGCTAAAGCCTCCTAGCAAAACTCTCGTCATACCATTGTCCAAAGGATCTGTATAAACATAGCCCAACGAACGCAAATCCTTATAATCTTCTATGTTGAAAACAGAAAAAGAACCTATTTGTACACTCTGATAAATGTCAGAGGATTAAGCGAAGAGCAGATTACTCGTCAATAAAAGAAATAATCCAGCAAGGATTGTATATATTTGAAAACCGTTTTTTCGCATTATTGATTGATATTTATTTTCAAACGAACTAGCTTTTGCAATTTGTTATTAGAACTCAATTTAATGTAAAAAAAGTACTTCTCTCTAATTTATTTGCCATAATACCGTACCAAAAGAATTTCCTTTATGAAAAAGTTCCTTTTTATTTTTGCTTTATTGGCATTGTCTTGTACCTCGCCCGAAACAAACACTCCAAAAACACCTCCGAAAATGGAAGTTTCCAAAAAACAAAAGCCTTTTGAAAATACCAAACAATTGGTACTCGTAATTGCTCCCAATAATCAATCTACTAAAGCTACGATGTGTCGTTTTGAGCGAAAGCAAAACGCTTGGCAAAAAGCAGGAAAATCGCATCCCGTTACGCTCGGAAAAAATGGCTTAGGTTGGGGACTTGGTTTGCACCAAGAACAAGAAGGCGATTACCGAAAAGAAGGCGATGGCAAATCGCCAAAAGGTATTTTTAGTTTTGGTTCTGCCTTTGGTTATGCACCAAGCGAAAAAATTCCTCTATTTCAGATACCTTATATACACCTCAACGAAATAACGCAATGTATAGAAGACACCAAATCCAAGTATTACAACCAGATTGTACAAGATTCGAGTATCGAAAAAGACTGGGACTCTTCTGATTTTATGCGCCGAAATGACGACCATGTTTATAAATGGGGCGTTTTTGTCAATCATAATGTCCCGTCAAAAGGCGATGCGGGTTCTTGTATTTTTATGCACTTGTGGCGGGCGCCCAACAAACCTACGGTCGGTTGCACAGGTATGAGTGAAGCCAATATGTTGGATTTATTGCAATGGCTTTCGCCAAAAAAACAACCTATATTGGTTCAGTTAACAGAAAAAGAATATCCACTATTTCAAGAGAAATATGAGTTTCCCGCCTTCGCCAAGTAAATTTAGTTCTTCAAGGCACTCCATATCTTATCAAAAAGTCGCTCTGCCAAACGTCGTTTTTGAGTAATAATAATCGCCTTCCCTTTTAACTCATGCCGAAAAGGAATCATTTTATCATAGCTTGTCCGCAAAGGTTCTTCCAAGCGAATAAGAATTTCATACCTCCCATTTTCTGCTATTGCAGGAATGCTTTCTACCAATCCTTCCAAGACCCCAAATTCTTGGTACGGATATGCCTCCAACTGAATTTGAACCGCTGCGCCTTTATTTATCTTACCAAAATTTCGATTAGAAACAAAAGCTGTCGCCTTGACTTCTTCGGTATTCGATGTATTCGGGAGAATAGAAAATAGTGGCGTTTTGACAGCCAAATTCTGTCGCAATGTCCAAGCACTCGAAATCGTAATTGTTCCTTCTATAGGTGCATAAATAAGATATTCTTGTTTCCATATTTCAATTGCTGCTTGTATTTCTTGAATGTCTTTTTGGAGTTGTAAAACTTTATCCGTCGCATCCTTTTTTTGTACAAAAGCTATTTCTAGCATTTCGGCACGCAAACGCTCTATTTGTAATTCATTTTGGATAATCCCATTGGAATGTTGTTCCAATACTTGCTGCGCCTTCAAAAAAGTCGCCGTAGATTGATTGACTTCCAAGGCACTTGCCGATTTATCGGCCAACAAAGCTTCGTCTCTTTCTTTCGCTTTCCGAGCCAAATCTACCGATTTTTGTAAGGTCGTTTTTTGCTGCAAAAGCGCACGATTCAGCTCTTCAAATTTGGCTATCTGCTGTTCCAAATTATTTTTCTTCAAAACAGAAATATCATTTTGATAAAAATAATTCAACTCTTTTTGATGTATCAAAAAGCTAGACCATAAAGAAGTGATTGTACCTAATTTTAGATTAGAAGCCGATTCAGGTATTTTGTTTTTGGAAGGATTCCAATTTTTGCAAAAAGATTCTAGCAGCAAAACATCTTCAAACTGAGCCGAATTCCTCAATATTGCCAAGAGTTGTCCTTCCGAAATTCCCTCTAAATTATTAACCAATAATGAATCCACAGAACCATCAACAGGCATAGTCAATCGAACGGGCAAGGTTTGCCTATGCAATTGTACATCGGCACGTATTGTATCAGGATATTGAATGAACCAAAAAAGAAATATCGCTATGATAAAAAAGAAAGCCACCAATAAAATCCCCCAACGAAGCATCCAAGATGGAGACTTTCCAAGAAGTTTTTGTACGGCATTATGTTCTGCGTTATTGGAATCCAAGCGTTTTCAGGAATTGATGAACCTACAAGTTAGTAAAAAGCAAAAGCCCCCGCAAGTAAACTTGCGAGGGCTTTTTGTGGCGCCTCCAGGAATCGAACCAGGGACACATGGATTTTCAGTCCATTGCTCTACCAACTGAGCTAAGGCACCAGCCTTGCTTCGAAAAGCGATTGCAAATTTATATTCTTTTTTTGTTATGCACAAGGTATTCGCAATTATTTTTAATTTTAATTTTGAAAATCCAGTAATAATGGTGTTTCTTTAGCAAAAAAAGTACATTATGTAAGAGAAAAGAGCGTACTCTTTTCTTCAAACCAACAAAATCATGTTTGCAAGACTATTATCTTTTCCTTTTGTAGCCATCGCTGCTTTTTCTATTTATCAAATGTGGCAAGACGAATACGCCGATTACTTTATATATTTAATCCCTTCTGTATTGGTTTTGGTGTTTATTTATCTATTTAGCCCTCAACTCAATTGGTGGTGGTACAATAAAAATCCGCCCGAGTTACACGAAAAGCTGAGAATGCTCTTGCAGAAGAACAATCCTTTTTATCGAAATTTGACCGTCAAAGAAAAAGAACGTTTCCGCAATAGAATGGCACTGTACATGGAAGCCAAGGCATACAAGCCTATGGGAGGTCCCGAAAGCATTCCCGAAGATGTGCGAGGTTTTGTGGCAGCCGCAGCCGTACAAATCACTTTTGGTCAAAAAAACTTTACCCTAGAACCTTTTGAACACATTATATTGTATCCTGGTGCCTTTCCCTCGCCACAGCATCCAAGGCATTTACACAACTCCGAGCATTTTGAAGAAGATGGTGTAATTATGTTTGCTATCAAAGCAGTTATGGACAGCACCACACTTTCGCCACGAGCTTATCATGTTGTATTACATGAGTATGCGAGTGTCTTTGAAACGGTCCATACTGATATTACTTTTCCAAGCTTAGAAGAATCTATTTGGGATAAGCTAGAAACGATTAGTGGCATGAGCAAAGAATTTATTCACGAATCCATTCATATACCTGAAGTAGCTCCAAGACCTGTGAGCATCCATCACTTTTTTATTTTTCCAGAAAAATTTAAAGAAACTTTACCCACACTATATAATAGCTATAAATATATTTTTAATCTCGACCCTTGTCAGAAACATGAACCTGTTGTAAATGCTCTAATGAGTAATGCATAATGTTTTAATGCATAATGATATTTTTTTAACAAAATTTCTACTTCATACTTTAAAACAGAGCATAATAGAGTTCCTCTTTTTCTAAAACCCCATATTTTTTTGAAAAATTATTTTCATTCAAAATCGCATCAAAAGCCCTTTTTTAGGGCTTTTTTTGGCTCAAATGTTAAGGAACTCTAAAAAAACATCTTTTTTGAGTTTTTTTATGGAAATATTTATGGAATCGGGACACTTTTTGAGTCTTAATAACGAAACGAAGAAAAAGAGAACATGACAACGGAAAAACACACAGGAAACGGATTAACAATTAAAACTTGGGCTGAAGAAGATCGTCCAAGAGAAAAATTGCTCCTTAAAGGAAAATCAAGTTTGACCGACGCAGAACTCATAGCAATATTGATTGGCTCAGGTTCGAGAAATGAAACCGCAGTCACTTTATCGCAAAGAATTCTACAATCGGCAGAAAATAACTTGAATGAATTGGGGAAACGTAGCCTGAGTGATTTAACAAAATTTAAAGGCATAGGCGAAGCAAAAGCCATCAGTATAATTGCTGCTTTGGAACTCGGTCGCCGCCGCCAACTAACGGATGTAAAAGAACGTCCACAAATAAAAAGCAGTCGAGATGCTTATAATGTTATTGCACCCACGCTGATGGATTTACCACACGAAGAGTTTTGGATTCTTTTGCTCAATAGAGCCAACCGAGTTCTTCGAAGAGAACAAATCAGCACAGGAGGAGTTGCAGGAACTGTAGTAGATGCCAAGGTGGTTTTCAAAAAAGCCATCGAAAATACAGCAAGTTCTATGATTCTTTGCCACAACCATCCCTTCGGGAAAACACCAAGCCCAGCCAAGCAGATATTGATATACGAAAAAAACTAAAAAGCGCTGGAAAAACACTCGACATAGCTGTACTCGATCATTTAATAATTACAGATAGAGGCTTTTATAGCTTCGCAGACGAAGGACTGATGTAAATCTCAAAAACCGATTCATCTTTCCAGATTATTTTCAAATCACACACACCACACACCACACACATTATTGAAAAGAAACTTTACTTAAAAAGCGTTTAAAAAAATCAACAACATTGTCTCCAAAGGAGAAGTCTAAAAACAGCAATTGTATTGATTTGATGGAACAAATTTTAAAATAAGTATTCCTCTTGCTCTATGAAACGATGCAATGGTTTTGTCCTTACAATCCATTGTGTGTATCCAGCAGCGCAAAGAGATTCAATACCCTAACAGTTTTCTCCATTTTAAAAAGGAGAACAGCTACAATTTTTAGAAAATTATTTTTACCAGATATATTTGAAAGGTTTTGGACATGGTTCCCCCCAACCGATGTTCTAACAGACTAAGGTAATGTCCATGAAACCAATCGTTGACTATTATTGAACTAGATAATATATAGACTCGAATACAAAAGAAGTCGTACTGTGAGAAATGGAATTATATTCCAAAAAACAAAAACAAATACTATGACACTAAGCTTAGTCCGTTTGCAAAAATCATGAGACGGGATTTATAATAATACCACATTGAATGGAGATCAAACGGTTAAATTATTAAAACGGACTAGCTTAATTTTTTACAAAGGAAAACAGACAAAGGGAAATTACACTGAGATTGAACAACAAAACCATAAGAACCGAAAAACATTCCATAACCGATTAGCTCCGATTGACACATACCCCTTTTGTGGAAATCGGAGCAACTTTAAACCGAAAAAAATTGTGCCTCTTTGAAAATGTATTTTTTTAAAGTTGGACATGCACCGAAACACTTAAGGCGGTTCTAAAAATTTAGAGCCGCCCCCCTTAAAACTCTTCGGTGTCTTAACAGAACGTTAATATCCCTTCAATGGGAATTATATAAAGATTTTTTATGTAGTAGCCATAAAAATAGTGTGTGTTTTTAGTTAAAAACGGAGACGTTTTTCATGCTAGGAGTGTATCAGAGGATACACTCTTTTTTTTTGTTTACTTTTGAGCATTAAAACGTATACTTATTTCCAACCTTACAATTATATTTTTGTTAAAAGATAGATGGATACCAATCAGAAATTTGATTATCAGCTTCTAGGAAGAGTCATTCGACTCGCAAGCCCTTATAAAAGTATTTTTATAAGGGCTAGTATTTTGGCGGTGGCTTTGGCTCCTTTGGCGATTGCTCGTCCATATTTGATTCAAGGTCATGGTCGATGATTATATTTTTCAGTACGAC
>CANNZV010001630.1:0-28946 GCA_947561585.1 Caprella mutica | reverse complement strand
ATCAATGATATTGAGACCATCAATACTATTTTTTCTCAAGGAATCATTACTATTGTTGCCGATTTTCTTTCCTTGTTTGCGGTACTCGCAGTCATGTTTTATTCTTCATGGAAATTAACTTTGATTTGCTTGATAACCATGCCTTTTTTGATTGTTGCGACTTATATTTTTAAAGAAAAAGTAAAAACTGCTTATCAAAAAGTACGCACTCAAATTTCTGCGATGAATGCTTTTTTGCAAGAGCGTATTACTGGAATGCGAATCATACAGATTTTCAATGCAGAGAAGCAGGAAATGGAAAAATTTAAAACAATCAATAAGGCCTATACTCAAGCCAATTTGGATTCGATTCTTTATTACGCCATCTTTTTTCCTGTTATAGAAATTATCTCAGCGGCAGCTTTGGGGCTGTTGGTCTGGTGGGGCGCAAGAGGTTATATTACGGGAGAAGTCACTTTGGGAGCTTTTGTTGCTTTTCCGCTTTACTTGTCGATGCTCTTTCGTCCGATGCGAATGTTGGCAGACAAATTCAATACCTTACAAATGGGTTTGGTGGCAGCCGACCGAATTTTCAAGGTATTGGATAGAGATTATGTGATCGAAAACAAGGGCAAAATAGAAGCTCAAAACTTCAAAGGGAATGTTGATTTCGAGCAAGTTTTGTTTGCTTATGTTGGCAAAGAATATGTTTTAAAGAATATTAGTTTTAGTATTAAAGCAGGCGAGACATTGGCTGTAGTGGGAAGCACAGGTTCTGGAAAATCAACGATTATTAATATTCTCAATCGTTTTTATGAAATAAATGATGGAACGATTCGGATAGATGGAGTCGATATTCGAGACTACGAATTGCATAGTTTGCGCAAACGAATTGCCGTTGTTTTGCAGGATGTCTTTTTGTTTTCGGGAACGGTTTTGGAAAATATTTCGTTGCGAGATGAGACAATCACCCGACAGGAAGTGATTGCCGCTGCCAAAATGATTGGCGCAGATGAATTTATCGAGCGATTGCCCGGCGCTTATGATTATCAAGTGATGGAGCGAGGCGCAACACTTTCAATGGGACAAAGACAACTCATTTCTTTTGTACGAGCTTTGGTTTTCAATCCAGATATTTTGATTCTGGATGAAGCGACTTCTTCTATTGATCCCGAATCGGAAGCCGTTATTCAATATGCTATTGAAAAACTCATTAGCAAACGAACCTCCATCATCATCGCCCACCGACTATCGACTATTCGCCATGCCGACAATATATTGGTTTTAGAAAAAGGTACTATTAAGGAGTTTGGTTCGCACGACGAACTCCTCCAAATCGAAAATGGTCATTACCGAGAATTGTATGAAATGCAGTTTTTGGAAGTGGAAAATAGTTAGAAACTGACCTTTCGCAAAGGGAAAAAAAGAGAAAAGTCAGGAATCAATCTCCATGAAAGATTAGCATCAAGCAGTAGTTTCATTAAGCAGCTAATATTTTGGTTATTTGTTCTCTATTTGCTGCAAATGTTAGTGCTGCTAGTATATGTTCTTTTTTCAATTGCGGAAACTCTTCAAGTATAGTTTCATGGGTATCGCCAGCAGCTAACCATTCTAATATATCCACTATCGCTATCCTAGTTCCAATAATACAAGGTTTACCAAAGCGTATATCAGGATTAAGGCTTATATATTTAATGTATTCATTCATCTTTCAAAGATACATATAAACTAACATTACTGTCAAAAAATAATTTCCCTATTTTTTTAAGTGAAAGCAACTTCTGAGTCATTAGGAAGTTAGGGTAGAACTAAGTCCTCAAAATATTTCCTTCTCGCCCAAACCAACGCACACATACTGCCACACCTATACCCGCAATTATAAATAAAGAAACAAAGACGATTGCCAGCAAGGTATAATCTATTGTCCCCGCAATGATTTCTTTACAAGCCAAAGCCACATTCAATACAGGAATCATCGCCGTAAAAACATTCAACTGAATCGAAGGCAACATTCCGATTGCCAAAGGCATAATAATTAAAAAAGCCATTGGTTGAATGAGCGACTGGGCCTCTTTGAAAGATTTGGCATAAATGGAACTTGGAATGAGTATTCCTGCAAAAAAAGTAGTCAAAGGAATCAACATCAAAACAATTAAAATAATGACCGAAGGAGTCAACACCACATCGACTACATTGAGCAATTCTTGTGGTATATCGCTGTTGAGACGCAATGCCAAATACAAACCCAAAATAGTCAGCAATCCAGACACAACTCCTGCAACAATAACGACCAACATTTTGCCTAGCAATATTTCGAATCGGCTTGCAGGTGTGGTCAAAATAGTTTCTATCGTACCTCGTTCTTTTTCCCCTGTAAACAAGTCAATAGCGGGATACATTGCCCCAAAAAAACAAAACAAGACAAACAAATACGGCAGGAATCCTCCAACCATTTTACCAATAGATTCGGAAGTTGTATACACATCTTTTTTGTCCGTACGTATTGGATTTATCATTGCTTTTGTGGTTTGCAAAGAATCCAAGCGTGCGTCTAGCAATTGCTCGTTATAGCGTTCAATAGCCATTTCAAAGCGATTGAAAATGACTTTTTCGCCCGTAGAATTATAATAAACCGTCAAAGCTCCCGTTTTTCCTGCTGCGACTGTTTGGTCGAAATCTTCTCCAATCACCAAAGCCAAATCGAGGCTATCATTCCGAATCAATTCATTAAAATCCAAAGGGTCAAGGCCTTCTTTGATTTCCATATCCTTGCGAACTTTGAGTTGCTTTATAAATTCAGCACCATTGCCATTACTTTCAACCGCTATTCTCAAATTCTTTTCTTGTGCACTTTCCATCTGTTGTTTCTGAAAAGAAGACATAACAGAGGTTATTACAGGAATCAACAAAAGCGGAACAGCAATCATCGTAATCAATGTTCTTCTATCTCGAAGTGTATCGAGCATTTCTTTTTTGAAAATCGTTAAAATTGTTTTCATTATTTGTATAATTTCATTTCTCATAAAGGTAATGAAAACTTTCATTCTATAGGAATGTTAGTTGAAAGAGAAACCTAAGTATTTCTTTTTCCGAAGAATACTTATTAGGTTTACAATCTCAAAAATATCCTTAAAAAAAATCGTTCTATGACAAATTCCGTGTCAGTAATTACGGCATTTGTCAGAGAACCAAAAAAGTAAAATGAGTAGCCACTTCCATACTTTAAAAGTTAGCAAAAAACAACAGGAGACAAAAGACACAGTTTCTATTTCTTTTGAAATTCCTAGTGAACTAAAAGATACATTCAAATACAAACAAGGTCAATATTTGACCCTCAAATTTGACTTGAATGGTACAGAAGTTCGCCGAGCCTATTCTATGTCAAGTAGCCCTTTGGAGGAACATATCACTGTTACCGTCAAGCGAGTAAATGGCGGATTGGTATCCAATCATATTGCCGACAAAGTGCAAGTCAATGACTCGATAGAAGTCATGGCTCCCGAGGGTCGTTTCTATACCAAACTCGATGCTGACAGCAAAAAAACCTATTACTTTTTTGGTGCAGGAAGTGGCATTACACCACTTATTTCGATAATAAAAACCACGCTAGAGGTCGAACCTCAAAACTCTGTTTTCCTCTTGTATGGAAATCGTTGCGAAGAAGATATTATTTTTAGAGATGCGCTCGACCAGTTGCAAAAACGCTATGAAGGGCAATTTTTTGTAGACTATGTTTTAAGTCAACCAAAAAAAGAAAAAACAGGCGGTTTGGGTGGTTTTTTCAAAAGAGCGAAAAGCTCTTGGACAGGTAAGAAAGGAAGAATTGATGGCAATATGATTGCCACTTTTCTGGACGAAAACAAAGCCCGTTATACCGATATAGATTATTTTATTTGTGGGCCTGGTCAGATGATTGATGCAGTAGAAAATCATCTTTTGCAAAAAGAAGTCAATAAAAAACGTATTCATTCCGAACGTTTCACTTCTTCCAATGAAACAAAAGTTGCGACAAGCAGCAATCCCAATGAAGCGGTAATTTCCGTTACGCTAGAAGGCGAAACCTTCCAAAGCATTATTCCAAAAGACAAAACAATTTTGGATGTATTGATAGCCGAAAAGAAAGATCCTCCTTACTCTTGTACAAGCGGTGCTTGTTCTAGTTGTATGGCAAAAGTCCTCAAAGGAAAGGTAGAAATGGATGCTTGCTTTGCCCTCGACGATGACGAAATCGCTGATGGTTTTATCCTTACTTGTCAAGCGCATCCTACAACGGATGACTTAGAAATCACTTTTGATGTGTAGAAAAAAAGAAGGATGCTTCAAAAGCATCCTTCTTTTTTCATTTCAACAATGCCTTATTAATTGCTTTTATCAAACCTGGCCCTTCGTAAATTAATCCTGAATATATTTGAACCAAAGAAGCTCCTGCTTCTAATTTTTCGAGTGCATCGGCAGCACTAGCAATTCCGCCTACTCCAATAATTTTTACTTGACCGTTTGACTTTTGATGTAAATATCGAATCACTTCTGTCGCTCTCGCTTTGAGCGGTTGCCCGCTCAAACCACCTGCACCAATTTCTTCAATCCGTTCTGCTTTGGCACGAAGATTTTCTCTAGAGATAGTCGTATTGGTTGCAATCAATCCATCTATTTTGGTAGTTTCTACAATTTCCAAAATATCGTCCAATTGGCTGTCCGTCAAATCGGGTGCAATTTTCAGCAAAATAGGTTTTGGATTCGGTTTTGATTGATTGAGTTCTTGCAAAAGATTAAGCAATTTGGTCAAGGGTTCTTTGTCCTGTAAAGCTCGCAAATTTGGTGTATTAGGAGAACTCACATTGACCACAAAATAATCGACATAATCGAAAAGTGCTTCAAAGCATTTTTCATAATCATCTGCAGCTTGGTCGTTCGGAGTGAGTTTGTTTTTACCAATATTTCCTCCGACAATGACATTTTCTAGACGACCTTTTTGCAAACGTTCTACAAGTGCATCCATCCCTTCATTATTGAATCCCATTCGATTTATAATGCCCTCGTCTTGAGGCAATCGAAAAAGACGAGGTTGTGGATTGCCCACTTGCCCTTTTGGAGTGACCGTTCCTAGTTCTATAAAACCAAAACCCAAAGCTGCCATTGTTTTATAATACTTGCCATCTTTGTCAAAACCCGCTGCCAAACCCACAGGGTTTGGGAAAGTGAGTCCAAACAATTGCCGTTCCAATCGCTTATCTTCGATTCGATACATTGCTCTAGTTATGTGACTTACTATTGGTATTGCCAATAATATTCGAAAAGCAGCTAGGGCTAAATGATGTGCCTTTTCAGGCGAAAACAAGAAGAAAATTGGTTTGAGTAAGGTTTTGTACACAAGTCGATTTTTTGGTTAAAATAAAGGACTAAAATTCCGACAAATATACGGTAAATTTAATATTGTCGGACGGCGACTTATGTTCGCCCTTCGATTAATAACTTGGTTTATCTAAAACTATATATAATACATTGTTAACTAATCAATTAGTAATATTTTTACAAAAAAACAACTCGTACAATTAATGCTAGTCCAAATAAAACTAATGCACCACCAGAAAGGTAGCGCAGCCACAAGAGATGTTTGTATTGTAAAAATTGACGAATTTCTTTTGACAAGTAAATTTTCAGAAAATCGGTAGCAATGACCGTTATCATAATACCAGAAAAAAATAAAATCGTTTCACTCAAGGTCAAAGCATTTTTGACGACCATAGTACTCGCTATTCCTAACCAAAAAAAGAAGGTAAAAGGATTAATACTATTGATCAAAAAACCTTTAGTCCATAAAGAAAGCCAAGAAGAATAACGATTAGGCTCATTTACCTCAAAAATCAAGTGTCGTGGTTTTTTTAATACTGTTCCTACACCAAATGCAATCAAAATCAAACCTCCTATAACACCAACTCCAAAAGTAAAACTATTGGTTTCTGCCGTAGTCATAGCATAATTCATTCCGAGGGAAACGCCCAAAATAAATAGTATATCGCTAATCCAAATACCCAAACCCACCATCGCACCCGCAGCCAAACCTTCTTCGACGCTTACGTGTAGCAGCGCAAAGAAAATGGGCCCAGTCATAATTGCCAATACCAAGCCGATTTGAATGCCTTCGAGCAATAAATTCATTGGATGATTTAAGTCGTTAGTTATAAATAGTTGCTACTAATTTTCGGCTACCGCCATGATTCCGAAACTCGCATAAATAAATGCCTTGCCAAGTGCCCAAATTCAATTGTCCATCGCTTATAGGAGTCGAAATAGACGAACCAATCATGGCTGCTTTTATGTGCGCAGGCATATCGTCGGGACCTTCCATTGTGTGCGTCAAATAGGGTTCATTTTCGGGTATTATTTTGTTGAAAATATTTTCAAAATCTACTCGTACCGAAGGGTCTGCATTTTCATTAATCGTTATAGCAGCCGAAGTGTGTTTTATAAATAAATGGAAAATTCCAGTTTGCGGCAAAGCTCCAATCGCTTGCAAAACTTCCTCCGTTATGATATGATAACCTCTAGAACGAGGACTAAGTTTTATTTCTTTTTGAATAATCATAGATGTTTTATTGTAAAAATAGGAAATCCGTCGTTCTTTTGTATCTAAAATATTCCTAGATGAAACGAACATGATTAATTAAATCTATTCTAAAAGGAAATAAATCAATTAATCATCAAGTTCCATGTGGCAATTTTCAAAAAAAATAATTATAGACGCATGAAATTTCCACAAGCTGTTCCTATTAAAGATATTGCTCGAAAAATTGATGCCGAAATTATCGGCGATGCCAATTTATTGGCATCGGGCATCAATGAAATCCACAAAGTTGAGCCAGGAGACATTACTTTTGTCGATGTCGAAAAGTATTTTAACAAGTCGCTCAACTCCGCAGCAAGTATTATTATTTTAAATAAAAGGGTCGATTGTCCCGAAGGAAAAGCTTTGTTGCTACACGACAATCCTTTTGAAGCTTACGATTCTTTGGTGCGAGAACATCGTCCTTTTCAACCCTTAAATGCTGCGATTCATCCAAGTGCCGAAGTTCATCCAAGTGTTATTCTCGAACCCAATGTCATCATTGGAGCGCAGGTAAAAATTGGCGAAAACAGCTATATTCAAGCCAATGTTTCTATACAAGAACATAGTATTATTGGCAAAAATGTCATCATCCAGTCGGGTAGCGTGATTGGTTCTGATGCTTTTTATTTTAAAAAGAAAGAAGCTACTTATCAACAATGGCGTTCAGGCGGACGAGTCATTATCGAAGATGAGGTTTCGATTGGTGCTGGTTGTACGATTGCCAAAGGCGTTTCGGGGGATACGATTATTGGAAAAGGTAGCAAATTGGATTGTCAAATTCATATTGGACACGGAGTTGTGGTTGGAAAAAACTGTCTTTTTGCTGCTCAAGTCGGCATCGGCGGAAAAACAATTATCGGAGACGAAGTTGTGCTTTACGGACAAGTCGGAATTGCTCAAAATTTACACATTGGAGCAAAATCCGTCATTCTTGCCAAATCTGGTGTTTCCAAAAACCTCGAAGGCGGAAAAGTTTATTTTGGCTATCCTGCCGCCGAAGCTCGTGAAAAATACAAGGAATTGGCAACGCTCCGTTCTTTGGTGAAGAAAAAATAAGACAAAACCAACATTATGATTTTATCTGATCTTTCTATCAAAACAGCTCACACCATTGCTCAATCTTTTTTTGGAATAAAAGTCCAACAAGCGAAATCACTTGCTGGCGATATTGATAAAAATTATTACATCAAAGCCGTCGATGGCAAAGAATATATTCTAAAAATTGCCAATCCTATTTCGGAATTAGAAAATCTCCAAATGCAAAACCAAATGATGGCTCATTTGGCAAAGCAAGATTTGGGCTTGGATTTACCACAAGTTTTACCAAATTTTAATGGCGATTTTATTAGCATTTTAAAAAACAAAAAAGGAGAAACTTATTTTGTCCGCTTACTCACTTGGGTCGCAGGTCGAATGTGGTCAGATGTCAATCCTATTCGTACTCATTTATTAGAAAACTTAGGAAGAGTCGCAGGCAAATTAAGCAAAGCCTTACAAGGCTTTGAGCATCCCGCAGCTCATAGAAAAGATTTTCGTTGGGATAATTGCTCGCTCGATTGGGTCAAGGCGCATCGCCAATATATTGTAAAAAAGGAAAACCAAAGTCTAGTCGATTATTTTATACAAGTCTTCGAGACACAAGCCATTCCTATTTTGCCACAGTTGCGCAAAGGCATCATCCAAGGAGATTTGAATGACAACAATATAGTTGTTAATACGGATTTGAGTCATCCAAAAGTTGTGGGCATTATTGATTTTGGCGATAGTATTTATTTGCCCATCGTCAACGAGTTGGCAATTGCCTTGGCTTATGCCATGATGCACCAAGCTGACCCGCTTGCAGCAGCTCGACCTTTCATTGCAGCTTTCCACCAAGAATATCCATTGACAGAACAAGAATTGGAAGTTCTCTTTCCTTTGATTTCGAATAGATTATTGATCAGCGTCGTCAATTCTTCTTATAACAAAGTCATCGAACCCGATAATGAATATTTGATTATAAGTGCTGCGCCTGCTTGGAATTTGCTCCAAAAATTGCGGGCGATTCCACCACAATTGGCACATTATCATTTCCGAACGGCTTGTGGATTGGAAGCTATTCCTTCCAATCATGCTATTTGCGATTATTTAAAAAATAATCAAGCAAATTTTGCATCTATTGTCGATTATGATTTAAAAACCAAGCCCTTCAAAATACTCGATTTGAGTGTGGCTAGTTTGGATTTGGGAAATAATGCCGACTATAATAATTCGGTTATTTTTCATCAAAATATCCTTCAATCATTGGCAGAAGCCAACTCGAATTTTGGTATCGGAAATTACAACGAAGCTCGTCCTATTTATACAACGGATCGCTATTTGGTCGAAGGAAATAATGGCCCTCAATGGCGAAGTATTCATATTGGACTAGATATATTTTCGGACGAAGGAACGAAAATATATGCGCCTTTGGATGGAATCGTGCATAGTTTTCAGAACAATGCTTATGACTTGGATTATGGCCCAACCATTATTTTGGAACATGAGATTCCGAGTGGCGAAAAATTTTATACCTTATATGGACATTTGAATGTAGAATGTTTGGAAAATTTATCCATAGGAATGTCCATTCAAAAAGGACAAGCCATTGCCAAATTTGGCAATATGAATGTGAATGGCGGTTGGTCGCCGCATCTTCATTTTCAAATCATCTTGGATATGCTCGACAAAGAAGGCGATTTTTATGGCGCTGCTTTTCCGTCCGAGCGAGACTTGTGGACAAGTCTCTGTCCTGACCCGAATTTGATTTTAGGTTTAAACATAAATGATAGAAAAAATCCACTTTCGGCAAATGACATTTTAAATACTCGAAAAAAACAGCTCGGAAGAAGTCTAAGTTTGTCTTATAAAAAACCCTTGCATATCGTGCGAGGCTACAAGCAATATTTATATAATTCGGAAGGAAGACGTTATTTGGATACGGTCAATAATGTGCCGCATGTCGGGCATCAGCATCCAAGAGTCGTTCGAGCTGCACAGCGACAAATGGCAGTGTTGAATACCAATACTCGTTATTTGCACGAAAATATCGTACAATATGCCGAGGAATTATGTGCAACTTTGCCCAAAGAGTTGAGCGTTTGTCATTTTGTAAATTCAGGAAGCGAAGCCAATGAATTGGCGATTCGGATGGCTAGAACTTATTCTGGTCAAAAAGATTTATTGGTTTCGGAAGTTGGTTATCATGGCAATACCAATGCTTGTGTAGAGGTGAGTTCTTATAAATTTGATGGAAAAGGAGGTTCAGGTGCGCCCGATTGGGTTCATGTGATGCCAATTGCAGATGGCTATCGAGGCAAGTATAAAAATGCTGACCCCAATGCCGGTAAAAAATATGCGGCTTATCTAAAAAGAGTCATCGAAGAACTGCAATCCAAAGGCAAAAATATTGCTGGTTTTTTGTGCGAACCAATACTAAGTTGTGGGGGACAAGTTGTGCCGCCCGACAACTATTTCAAAGAAGCCTATGCGCATGTGCGAGCCGCTGGAGGGCTTTGTATTGCCGATGAAGTACAAGTTGGTTTTGGTCGAGTGGGCAGACATTTTTGGGGCTTCGAATTGCATGATGTTATTCCCGATATTGTGGTCATGGGCAAACCTATCGGAAATGGTCATCCGCTCGGTGCGGTTGTCACCACCGAGGCTGTCGCAACTGCTTTTGCCAATGGCATGGAATATTTCAATACCTTTGGTGGCAATCCTATTTCTTGTGCGATTGGCCGAGAAGTTTTGAGTGTTATACAAGATGAAACCTTACAGCAAAATGCCTTAGAGATTGGCGCATATCTAAAAAAAGGATTGAACGAATTGAAGCAAGAATTTCCTATCATTGGAGATGTTCGAGGAGAAGGTTTGTTTTTGGGTTTTGAGTTGGTGCGCAATCAAGAGACCTTGGAACCCGCCGATACAGAAACCGCTTATCTTGCCAATCGCATGTGTCAAAACGGGATTCTCAATAGCACCGATGGTTTGCATCATAATGTGATAAAAATAAAGCCTCCGCTTTGTTTCAATCAATCCAATGCCGACTTTCTTTTGGCTAAATTTGAACAGATTTTGAAAGAAGATTTTATGCAAATATGAATACACTTTTTGA
The DNA here is from genome assembly GCA_947561585.1 of Caprella mutica. NCBI lineage: Eukaryota > Metazoa > Arthropoda > Malacostraca > Amphipoda > Caprellidae > Caprella > Caprella mutica. The sequence continues at coordinate 18,225 of CANNZV010001630.1, read as the reverse complement.
AGAATGGAAACAAGATAAAAAAGAGAAAAGCAAAGAAAATTTAGCTTTTATCAAAAGCCTTAAAACTCGTAAAGTAGCGGATTTAAACGAAACTGTAGATGCTTTGCATGACGAAGTTTTTTCTGAAATCAATTGCTTGGATTGTGGCAATTGTTGCAAGTCCTTTAACATCAACATGACAGAAGAAGATGTTGCCCGTATCAGCAAATATCTAGGCAAAGACCTTTATTCTTTTTTGGATTATACGATCACGCCCGAAGACGAAATTTTGATACAAACCGTTCCTTGTCCTTTTTTAGGAAAGGATAATGCTTGTTCTATTTATGAAGTTCGTCCTGAAGTTTGCCAAGTTTTTCCACATATAAAAGGAAAAGATATTGCGCAGCAGCGATACCAACAGTCCATGAATACCGAAGTTTGTCCTGCGACTTATCATATTTTAGAACGACTGAAACAAGTGATTTAGAATCCATTCCATGGCAAAACCTACCCGCCTGTTTACAATGTTTATTTGTTTAAAATTGTTTCATGCCATGCCTGCGGCAGGAAATCCTTTAGCAGATAAATATTTCTAGACTCAAAAACGGTCTGTAATTCATAAAAGAGCTTTCGTTAGGAGTCTAGTAAACGAATAAACAGTTAAACAAATAAACAACAATTGCATTTTATGCGATTGAAACGAGTGATTTAGAATCGTTTCAAGTCATTTTTAGAAAAAGTCCATTCTGGTGTTTCCAAGGTTTCTCCAAAATCAGACGTATACCAAGGGCTAAAATCCTTATTTTCCAAATTCTTCAAAATATGAATATCTTGAGCGGGCATATAGCTTTGCGCCAACAAAAAAGCTTTTTTATTATTGGTCTTATTCATTGCCATATCGACCACAATAATCGCATGACCAGGACTGCCTCCTTGTATAAAAACATCTCCGATTTCGAGGTCTGCGACACTGATGGAATCGAGTTCTTTTTCTAAAGAAAGTGTTCCTGCATAAGAGAACACTTGAATCAAGTATTTTCTAAAACTAGCATAAGAATCAGAAGCTGTTCCTCCTCCAATCCAAGTCACTTTATTGCCCTTGACTTTTATTCGATAGCCTTTGCGCCATTTGCTATAGTTGGCTTCAAAACCATTCGTAAAATTGAACTGAATTTCATCAAAATCCTTTTGAGCATACAAATGTTCTGCACGCAATCGCATGATAGCATCCGCACATTGTTGCAAATCTCTCTTTCCTACATCTAAATCTATTACCGCAGCATGCATCGATTGAAGTCCTTTGGGATTTCCATCGTAATGGTAAACTTTGGAACCCGCTGCTTTCAATGGGAGATTTTGTAAGTAATGTGCAAATGAAGTCTCCTCTGTTTCTACTCTCTTATAACCTATTGGTGGCTCAAAACGATCTATTATTTTTTTGCCCGTCTTTTGTTTTTTCTCTATTGAAATATTGGCAATTTGATTTTTTCCATTCTCCTTTTGTCCTCCTTCTCGCTTTTTGGGGTTCTCGACAAGAGAACAGGCGAGAAATCCAAATAAAACACTCACAATTAAGGCAATCCATTTCATATACATCTTTCTTTTTTTTAACCATTTAATAATACAGAAAATCAGATATTCTGCAACAAACATTATTGTCCGTACGACATCCATCAAATGAACAAGTTTGCTTTTATAGAAACGAATATATACCAAACTTATCGTATCTTTGTCCTTCGTTTTTCTAAAACGAACTGACAAAATGACTTATTTTACGGCATGGCATAGTAAATGATGACTTATTCTAGAGGTTTATATGCATAAAACAAGTTTCAAAATTTAAGTTGATGTTTCAAAAAATGAAAGATATAATGAGCAAAAAGAAACAAAAGACAAATTCAGAAGAAGCCAAAACACAAGAAAACAGCGATCAAGTAGTTGAAACCAACGAAGATACAATGGTAGCTGAAGAACAAGAGGCTAGCAATGAAGTTGAAGAAGGTGTTGAAAAGGACGAGTCCAATGAGTTGCAACAGCAATACGATGAACTAAAAGATAAGTATATGCGTATGTTGGCAGACTTCGAAAACTTCAAAAAGCGCAAGCAAAAAGAGCAATTTGAATTCATGAGTGTTGCTGCAAAAGACACAATGACAGCTATTTTGCCAATTTTAGACGATTTTGACAGAGCAAAGAAAATTGCTGACGACGAATCGACTACTGAAGTTTTTACAGAAGGTGTTGCATTGGTTTACAACAAACTCAATACTATTTTGGGCCAAAAAGGACTAAAAGAAATGGAGTCCAATGGAGAAGTATTTGATCCTGAATTCCATGAAGCTTTGACAGAAATTCCTGCGCCGACTGAAGATATGAAAGGTAAAATTATTGATACGATAGAGAAAGGATATTTCTTGAACGAGAAAATCATCCGATACGCAAAGGTAGTCGTAGGAAAATAATTAAATAAGGAACAGACAAATAATCATTAGGCTTTTATCTATTTATAAATTCTAGTGAACAATGGAAAATAAAATGGCAAAAAGAGATTATTACGAAATATTGGGTATTGCAAAAAATGCAGAAGATAATGCAATAAAGAAAGCTTATCGGAAAATTGCGATGAAGTATCACCCCGATCGTAATCCTGACGATAAAGCTGCCGAAGAAAAATTTAAAGAAGCTGCCGAAGCTTATGAAGTTTTGAAAGATCCGCAAAAAAGAGCTCGTTATGATCGTTTTGGTCATGCAGGAGTAGGCGGCAATGCTGGCGGCGGATTTGGCGGTGGTGGCGGTATGACAATGGAAGATATTTTTGCTCAATTTGGAGATATTTTTGGCGATGGCGGCGGTGGCGGCGGATTTGATTCCTTTTTTGGCGGCGGCGGCGGACGAGGTGGTCGTGGCCGTAGACCAAGAGGACAAAGAGGAAGCAATCTTCGGATAAAAGTTGGACTAACCCTTGCAGAAATCGCAAAAGGCGTTACCAAAAAGATAAAAGTAAAGAAACAAAACGCTTGTTCGACTTGTAACGGTAGTGGCGCAAAAGACAGCAACTCTGTTACCAATTGTTCGACTTGTCGTGGCTCAGGCTATGTACGCCAAGTCAAAAGCACTTTTCTTGGACAGATGCAAACAACTGCTGCTTGCCCTACTTGTAAAGGTAGCGGGCAAATGATTACCGCAACTTGTTCGACTTGTAAAGGTGAAGGGCGCAACTACAAAGAAGAAACGATAGAGATTGAAATTCCTGCAGGAGTAGGAGAAGGGATGCAATTGTCTATGCGAGGCAAAGGTAATGCAGGAGCAAAAGGCGGCCCAGCAGGCGATCTTTTAATTAATATTGAAGAGAAAGAACATCCAAGTCTTCAAAGAGATGGCTCCAATTTGATTTATGAACTATATATCAATTTTGCCGATGCTGCGCTCGGAACAGCAATAGAAGTTCCTACGATAGAAGGTAGAGTAAAAGTCAAGATTCCACCAGGAACACAAGCGGGCAAGATGTTCCGACTGAAAGGTAAAGGCTTGCCTTCGGTACAAGCTTATGGCACAGGCGACCAGTTGATTCATATCAATATCTGGACTCCCAAGAAAGTGACGGATGAAGAACGTAAAATTTTGGAAAGTCTGCGAGATAAACCTAATTTCAATCCAGAACCGGGCAAGTCAGAAAAAGGTTTTTTTGACCGAATGAAAGACTATTTTAGCTAATGGCTAGTTTAAAAAATATTTCTATTTTCAAAGCGATTATGTTTTCAATATTGAACATAATCGCTTTGGCGTTTTTTATTGGTTGTGATAATACAAGCTCTATTTTTGAAAAAAAATATAGTCTAGATAATCAAGAATGGACACATTCAGATAGCCTTCATTTTGATGTAGAAATTGCAGATACTTCTGCGATTTATAATATATTTTTGGATTTGGAACACTCTACACAATACTCCAAACAAAATTTATATACCCTTGTACATACTAAATTCCCCAAAGGGCAACGTTTGAAAGAGCAACTTTCATTGGAATTGGCTGATAAAACAGGAAAATGGAACGGCGATTGCTCTAGCGAATGGTGTAGCCTTCGAATTCCTTTACAAACTGGAGCATTTTTTAATCAAGCAGGTTCATACCGTTTTACGGTCGAACAATTTATGCGAATCAACGCATTGCCAGGAGTAAAAAGCATCGCTTTGACCATTGAAGATACACAGCAAAGAAGATGATTTTTTCTTAAAAAATCATTAAGTTTAACTTTTCTGACACTATCCCAAGTCAAAAGACTGTTTAGGTTCAAACCTAAATCTCCCTTTTAAATAAAACTAAACCGTTTATGTTTTTAGTAAAAAAAGTATTTTATTTCATCTCCCTATCAATAATTATATGCTCTCTTTCTGCTTGTAAAGGTAAAGGAGGATTGGGTAATTTCAATTTATTTCCATTGAGCGACGATATTGCACTTGGAAAACAAGTGAGTAAACAAATAGAAAGCGATACCAAACAGTTTCCAATACTGCGAGAGCAAGGCAATGAAGAAGTATATCGCTATATTAGAGGGATTACTAAAAAGATTTTGGATTCTGGTAGAGTCAAGCATAAGGATGATTTTGTCTGGCAAGTCAAAATCATTGACGATATCGAGACCTTAAACGCCTTTTGTACGCCTGGCGGATATATTTATGTATATACAGGTCTCATCAAATATTTGGACTCCGAAGATCAGTTGGCAGGAGTAATGGGACACGAAATTGCTCATGCAGACTTGCGCCACTCCACTCGTCAAATGACTAAAGTATATGGCGTCCAAACCTTACTTTCTGTTGCTACGGGCAAAGCAGATCCTGGTACAATGGAACAAATTGCAATAGGTTTGATTAATTTGAAATTTAGTCGAGGACACGAAACAGAATCAGATAACAATTCTGTTCATTACCTTTGTGGTACAGGATATAATGCAGCAGGTGCAGCAGGTTTTTTTGAAAAGATTCAAAAACAAGGAGGTAGCAAAACTCCTGCTTTTATAAGCACACATCCTAATCCTGAAAATAGAGTAGAAAACATAAAATCAAAAGCTCAAGAAATGGGCTGTAGAGGAAAAGAAAGAAATACGAGTAAGTATAATCAAATAAAAAAGTTATTGAATTAATATAAAGTAAACTTATTTTATACTGTATATTAGAGGTTTACAAATACAGAGAATATCAAACACAAGCTTAAATCTTATTCAGATAGCGAACTGATAGAAAACTATCAACACACGAAGGAGGAAATGTATATTGCGGAACTCTACACGCGATATGCACATCTTGTTTATGGTACTTCTCTCAAATACTTCAAAGATCGAGCAGAAAGTCAAGATATGGTTTCTCATATTTTTGTTAAACTGCTCAAAATCATTCCTACAAAAGAAATCACAAATTTTAATACTTTCCTATTTACGGTTACCCGAAATGAGTGTATTTCGAAGCTTCGAAAAATGAAGACGGAATCTGTCAACAAAGAAAATTTCACGAATTTTGAAAAAAATAGTGAAAATTTTGTGGAAAATGATGGACTCCTGCGTCTTGATACTGAAGCTCCTGATAAAGAGGACCTTGTTCGGGATGCTGTTAACCAATTAACTCCCGACCAGAAAGAATGTGTTTCTTTGTTTTACTTTGAAAATAAGAGTTACAAAGAAATCGTCGAAACCACTAATTACACACTCAGTCAAGTGAAAAGCAATCTCCAAAACGGGAAACGAAACCTACGTATATTATTAGAAACCAAAATTAAATAATGCTGTTTTATGAAACACTTATTTAACCCAATCAATTGTATCTCACAGGAACAGATAGAACGTTACCTGAATAATGAGATAAACCCAGAGGAGCGTTTTCGTGTGGAAAATCATCTTTTGGATTGTGAACTGTGTAACAACGCAGTTGATGGGTTTGCCGCAATGGAAATGAACGAAGATGATGTTACTTTTCTAAATCGTTTTAAATCCGAACTTGAAAGCAAAAAAGAACAAGAGCCACAAGCCATTGTTCGTACGCTTGAACCACGCAATAATCGTTTGATATTCAATCGAATAGCTGCTGCTATTATGATTTTAGCCATTCCACTTTCTGTTTTCTTGTATCAAAACAACAATCAGAATGTTAGTCTTGCCAATGATTATAGTAATATTGACAATTTTTTTATTAATCCTACGGGTCGAGGGCCAATAAATGAAGCTGCCAACAAAGACGCTGATTTGAAAAATGCTTTAAACAATTTCAAAGAAAAGCGTTATGAAGCGAGTATTCCTCAATTTGAAGCTTATCTCGAACGTTCTCCTGAAAATGCAGAAGTCATTTTATATACAGGAATAGCAAGCCTAGAGTCTGGTTTGTATCAGAAAGCAGATGATTTGTTGACGACTGTCCGCATAAATGAGGAACGATATTTTGAGGATGCAACTTGGTATCTCGTCCTTTCAAAAATAAAAACATCTAAAACGACCGAGGCTGTTGGACTTTTGGATGAGTTGATAAAAAAAAATGAATCTGGCTTCTATGCCGATAAAGCGAAAGAACTTTTGAAGAAAATAAAGCGATAAACATTTTTAGCAAACAAAAAAGCTCTGTGGAAATTTCCACAGAGCTTTTTTTATTTTATATTTTATTCGCAAGCTACCAGCCCGAGGCAGGCGGGAAGCTTGCGTCACTATTATCCTTCGAGTGCTGCTGCTCCACCAACAATCTCCGACAACTCTCTCGTAATGGCTTCTTGACGAGCTTTGTTGTAAGAAATTTTCAAATCTTTCACCAAATCTTCCGCATTTTCGGTTGCCTTGTCCATTGCAGTCATACGAGCACCATGTTCAGATGCATGTGTGTCTAAGCAGTATTTTTGAAATTGTGTTTGAAGAATACTTGGAATCAAGTGTTCCAATAATGCTTCTTTGCTAGGTTCAAAAATATAATCTGCTTTACGGCCTTTCTCTCCTTCTTTTTTCTCCAACTTCTGGACTGGCAAAAATTGAGTAACCTCTGGAAACTGCATCCCTGCATTTTTAAATCGTCCGTAAGACACAAAAATAGCGTCGTAAGATTCATTTTTGAAACCATCCATCAACATTTGAGAAACTTTTGCTGTATTATCAAAAGTCAAATCGCTGAATAAATTCACATAATCATCAACGATAGTACAATCTTGATAACGTTTTTTGAAGTAATCATATCCTTTTTTACCAACGCATACAATCGTTAGATTGCCTGCTTTTCGGTGTTCCGAGAAAGATTCTTCTATTTTGGCAACAGCTCCTTTGATGACATTGGTATTGAACGCTCCACACAATCCTCTATTAGAAGTTACTATAACTACAACAGGATTTTTCACTTCACGCTCTACTCCAAAAGAAGATGAAGTATCTCCATCCAAGTTAGAAAGTATATTGACCAACATAGCATTCAATTTATCTGCATACGGACGCATTTGGACAATAGCCATTTGCGCTCGACGTAATTTTGCAGCGGAAACCATTTTCATGGCTTTCGTAATCTGCTGAGTTGATTTTACGGACTTAATCCGTTCTCTTACTTCTTTTAAGTTTGCACCCATTTGTAAACGTGTTCACGTGTTTATGTATCTACGTATTCACGTTCAAATATGACGCTGCAACGTTATGTACATTTAATACACGTTTTTATTTAATGATAATAAACTTACATGCCTAGCAAACGTGAACACGTAGATACGTGAACACGTAGATACACCAGCTTCGCTGGTCTATTTATATTGTTTAGCAATTTCAGCAGCGATTTTTTCAACCATTGCCGTTGCTTCTTTGTCTAATTTTCCTGCTTTGAATGTAGCCAATACATTAGGCGCTTTTTGCTCCAATGTCGTCAAGAAGTTTTCTTCAAAATCTCCTACTTTTTCTACTGGCACATCTCGCAACAAACCTTTTGTACCTAGGTAAATCATTGCTACTTGCTTTTCTACAGAAACAGGAGAGTATTGTGCTTGCTTCAAAATTTCCACATTACGCTTACCTTTTTCTAGTACAGCAGTTGTTGCAGCATCTAGGTCAGAACCGAACTTAGAGAAAGCCTCCAATTCACGGTATTGAGCTTGATCTAGTTTCAAGGTACCCGATACTTTTTTCATCGACTTAATCTGAGCGTTTCCTCCTACACGTGATACCGAGATACCTACGTTAATGGCAGGACGAACACCAGCATTAAATAAGTTAGATTCCAAAAATATTTGACCATCTGTAATAGAAATTACGTTGGTTGGAATATAGGCAGATACGTCACCCGCTTGCGTTTCGATAATCGGCAATGCCGTCAAAGAACCTCCACCTTTTACCAAACCTGCTTTTTTCAAAGAATCAGGAAGGTCGTTCATGTCGTTTGCGATTTTATCATCGTTGATGATTTTCGCAGCACGCTCCAATAAACGAGAGTGTAAGTAGAATACATCACCAGGATATGCCTCACGTCCTGGAGGACGACGCAACAATAAAGATACCTCACGGTATGCTACTGCTTGCTTTGACAAATCATCATAAACGATCAATGCTGGACGACCTGTATCACGGAAAAACTCCCCGATAGCCGCTCCCGCAAATGGTGCGTAAAACTGTAATGGTGCTGGATCAGCAGCAGATGATGATACAATAACAGTGTATGCCATTGCGCCATTTTCTTCCAATGCTTTAGCAACTTGTGCTACCGTAGAAGATTTTTGGCCTGATGCTACATAAATACAGAATACAGGTTCGCCTCTGTCATAAAACTCTTTTTGATTGATAATCGTATCAATCGCAATCGCCGTTTTACCAGTTTGACGGTCACCAATAATCAACTCCCGCTGTCCTCTACCAATAGGAATCATTGCATCAATTGCTTTTACTCCTGTTTGTAAAGGCTCTGCTACAGGCTCTCTATATATTACACCTGGTGCTTTACGCTCCAAAGGCATTTCATATTTTTTTCCTCCGATAGCACCTTTACCATCGATAGGCTGACCAAGAGGATTTACTACACGTCCTACAAATTCTTCGCCTACTTCGATAGAAGCAATACGACCTGTACGACGAACTTTTGATCCTTCTTTGATACCTTCTCCAGAACCAAGCAATACAACTCCTACATTATCTTCCTCCAAGTTCAAAACGATGGCTTGAACGCCCGTTTCGAAATCAACCAATTCTCCTGCTTGAGCTTTTAATAAACCATAAACACGGGCAATACCATCACCCACTTGTAGTACAGTTCCTACTTCTTCCAACTCCGTAGTTGTACTGAATCCAGAGAGTTGCTGCTTAAGTATCGCAGATATTTCATCAGGCTTTACACCAACCATATTATTATATATTTTAGATTATGTGAATTATATTATTCTTGTGTTTTCTCGAAGAAGAAAACACTTTTTTCTTTTTTTAGTCTACAAATTCTTTTGATAATCGTTACTTACAAATTCTTTGCGAAGCAAATTCAATTTGTGCGCTACACTAGAATCATACAATTTGTCGCCAATTTGGATAACAAAACCTCCTAACAAGCTTGGGTCTACTGCTGTTGTGATTTCTACGTTTTCGCTAGTCGCTGTACTCGATAACAACTTTGCTTTAATTTTTGCCAAAGCATCTTCTGACAATGGTTCAGCAGAAGTAATTGTTGCTGTAGATATTTTTTTGAAAGCTCTATACTGAGTTACAAACTCGTCAGCTATTCCTGCCAGTGCACTTTCTCTTCCTTTACTAACGACAATGTTTAGAAAACTCATAGTCATCACATCAAAAGACTCTCCGAACAGCGCATTTAACACTTGCTTTTTTTTGCCGCCATTTACAATAGGACTTTTTAGCATCAAAGCTAAATCTTTATTGTCGGTTGCACTTTGCAGTTGTTTGACATCTTCTAATATTCTATCCAATTTCCCTTGTTCTTTTGCAAGATCAAGTAAAGATTTGGCGTATCTGGATGCAATTCTTATTACAGACATGTGTTATGTGTTCAAGTGTTCGCGTATCCATGTGTTCATGTTCTAAAGTAGATACATGAACACGTGAACACTTGAACACTTTATGATTAGTTTAATTTAATATCGTCAATCAAAGAATTGATAAAGGTATCTTGTGATCCGTCTTTATTCAAATCTTTTTTAAGAACTTTTTCTGCAATAGTCAAAGCCATTTGTCCCGTCATATTTTTCAACTCAATCATTGCTGATTTCTTTTGGTTGTCAATTTCGGTTTTCGCACTGGTCACAATGCGTTTTGCTTCTTCCTTGGCTTTATCTTTCGCTTCATTGACAATCGAATCTCTTGCTTCTTTGGCTTCTTTCAAAATTTGGCTGCGTTCTGCACGCGCTTCAGTCAAAATCTTTTCGTTTTCAGCTTTCATATTTGCCATTTCCTCTCGAGCTTTAGCTGCTTGGTCCAATGCTTCTTGAATATCTCCTTCTCGTTTTTTCAAAGCATCTTTGATAGGGCCAAAAGCATATTTAGCCATCAAGAACCAAAATAAAAGAAAGATAACTGAACCCCAAATAATAAGGCCCGGATCTGGTTGTAAAACAGTAAAATTTGCTAAAAAAGTCATATTGAAATATATCTTATTGTGTTAATATTAAATATTATTCTGTTTTTTGAGAGTCGCTTGGGCAAGGTAGCCAACCGCTACGCCACCCAAGCTAGTTTTTCGAGCATCACAAGGATACTCTATACTCTTTTGTCTTTCTTAAACGAAGAAAGAAAGTAGGATCGCGATCAAAGCTGCACCCTCAATAAGAGCCGCCATCAAGATCATGTTTGAACGGATTTCACCAGCAGCTTCTGGTTGGCGAGCGATCGCTTCCATTGCTTTTGATCCGATTAATCCAATTCCTAATCCTGCGCCGATTACGGCAATACCTGCACCAATTGCTATCATGTTAAATGATTTTTGGTTATGATAAAATAATTATAAAATTCTCTTTTTAGTCGGAGGGCGGACTCTAGCCGCAAACCGACAGCTTAATCTTAGTGGTGTTCTTCTTCTACCGCAGCACCAATATAAGATGCAGTCAAAATTGTAAATACAAAGGCTTGTAAGAAAGCGACCAACAACTCAATTGCCATCATAAACAAGGTCAATAAAGTTGCAGGAATAACCGTCGCATATCCTGCGCCTGGTGCCGTTCCCATTTTTCCAAATGTAAATATCAATCCGATAAAGATGATGATGACCATGTGCCCAGCCGTGATGTTGGCAAACAAACGCAACATCAAGGTAATAGGCTTGATAAATATACCTAAAAACTCCACTGGAGTTAATATCAATTTTACAAAATTAGGAACACCTGGCATATTGAAAATATGCTTCCAGTAATGTGCATTTCCATTCAAGTTCGTTATCAAGAATGCAATAACTGCCAATACTAAAGTAACAGAAAGATTTCCTGTAACATTGGAACCTCCAAAGAAAGGCACTTGACCAAATAAGTTTAAACCAAGAATAAAGAAAAATATCGTCATTAAAAATGGCGTGAATTTTTCCCACTTGTGTCCTAAAAATGGTTTGGCTACTTCGTCTTGAATAAAAACAAAAATTGGTTCTATAAATCCTTGAAGCCCCGAAGGTGCTTCTCCTTCTCTGTTTCGGTAAGCTTTGGCTACTTTGAAAAACAACCACATCAAAAACAAACAAACAATCAACATTGTTATGACATTTTTGGTCATCGAGAAATCATAAAAAGAAGTAATTCCTCCTCCAAACAAACCGCCATCTAAAGTAGATTTTGGATCAGCTCTGAATTGTTTGCCATCATAACAAACATAAGTAACGGTCTTTTCTTTTCCTTTTGGAGTCAATTCTTGTTTGTGTACCAAACCATCTATTTTCACATTTCCTTTTGGGAAACTTGCATCAGGCACACGCATTACTGTTCCTGCATCTAGCACATAGCTATTGTGAGCGTGGTCGCCGTTGCCATGTGAGTCCATGATATTGAACTTGCTCGACAAGAAAGTCGATAAGCCTTCTTCTGGAGCATATAGAAAACAAGGTAATGGAATTTGAATTGGTCCGATACTATATACATTAGCATCTGCAATGTGATGGAAAGCTGTTCCTGCTGGGTCAAATTCTGTGCTTTCGTGGTGAAAGCCACAAGCATGTTCCCCATGTCCGTGTCCGTCATGCGCACCGTGTGCGTGGTCGTGACCTGCATGGGAATGTCCACTATGGTCATGGCTGTGATTATGACCAGAATGGTCATGCGAATGATCCTGAGCAGCAGCTCCTATCGTAAACGCTATAACATATATGAAACAAAGAAAAAATCGACGCATTGAATATCAGTATTTTATGTACTATAACAAGCCTTCTAAAAATCGCTGCAAAGGTAGCGACTTTTACTTTCTTTTGAAAGCTTATTTTTGGTTTTTTTATTATAATACTTGACTTTTTGCAAATAGCTGATAATGTAGGCTTTATGAATTACGAAAAGTTGAAAAACGGATATTTTGCAGAGAAGTTGGTCTGGAAAGTTTTATTTTAAGTATTTCTATTTATAAAAATTATTTTTTGGACTTTGAGCAAAAATACCTTCTTTTGTTTTTCTCTAATTCTATATTTTATTAAAAAAGACATTAAAAGAATATTGCTTGTATTGTCCTACAATCCAATAATTTCCGCTCGGCAAATTTTCTATTTGATCAATTAACAAACTACTTTGGTTGAAAAGTGTCCACTGTTTTACTAAAATTTGTTGTCCTAAGGTATTAAATATTTTTAATTCTAGATTTCCTGAAAGAGCTTCTTCAAAAATAAGATTCAAATCCTGTACAACAGGATTTGGTGATAGTTGAATATTGGAAAGCACTTTGGGACTTTCGGAAACTGCCGTGATAGGATCGGTCCATTGTTTGGAATTGAATGCTAATAATTTGGGCGGTAGAATAGAAAAAACCTCGGATGCCAAATAACCATAACCATTTTTTTGGAAAACAACGGCTTCCAACTGGCTTGTATTGATGGCACTTCCAAAATTAATCCGTCGTCTATTACCCGAAAAGAAATTGCCTTCTTTATAATCAAACAACAACCACATAAAAGTAGCTCCGCCTTGTGTATATCCGACCAAGGCAACTGTCCCGTCAGGGGCAATTGCTGCGCCTGTTATCAATCCATCGGTATTGAATGTTGCACGTAGCTCGGCAGAGTGATCTCCAGCTTCGTCGGGAATGACATAATATTTACAGGTATTGTCTAACCAATTTTTTGTAAATAAATGCAAGCTATCATTGTGATAAAAAAAGGCTTCACAATCATAATTATGATTGTTTTGATTTTCCGAAAAATCCACTTGATCTTCGTAAGAAAAATCTATAAATCCTGTTAGGGCAGAATTTTCCGTAAGGGCATTTTTATTGACTCTATATATCCTGAGATCGGTTCGATCGCCTTCATTATTGCCAAAATCGCCTATAAATAGATGCGTGTCGTTTTGAGCTAAATCTTCCCAATCTTCATTATCGGCATTGGTCAATTCGAGTGTATGCGTAATTTCTCCCGAAAGGGAATCTACTTTATAAATATTGTTGGCATTTCCGCCATCATTTTGTATCCACAAATCATTATCGAAAATAGCTAGACCAGATGCTTCGTCCAAATCATTGTTCAAATTGGTCAATAGTATAGGTTGATAATTGGTTTGCGGGTAAATACACGACCCATCATTTTCCAAAGCATTTTCATCAAAATTAATGGCTTGCGTATCGGTGCAACCTGATTGACTATATAAATAGGAAGAGAGAGTAAAAAGAAAGGGGAAAATAAGTATGTATTTTTTGCTCATAATAATTCTACTTTGGGACTGTGCTCAAAAAGTAATCAGGACACTTTTAAGCTTAAACTTGGCAGTAAAACATGATTCAGGAATGGTTTAGTACAAAAAAATAATAGTGTCCAGTTTACTATCTTACCCGCATCTAAATAAAGAAAGAGACTATTATAAAAAAGCATTGCAAGCCTATAAGCCGGATTCTGTTCTCCGACAAGCGGAGCCTCTATCATTTCTCTAGTTCCGACCTCACGATACGGAATCTATCTGCCTACCCCTCGACTCGGGCGAGCAACCCTTTTCTCTAAAAAAATTAGAGAGCATCGATGTACGTGGCATTTCAACCCACAAGGTTTATCCATTCCCATAGTTGCCTATCGGAATCGTGCGCTCTTACCGCACGTTTTCACCCTTACCCCGACACAAGTGTTGGGGCGGTTATTTTCTGCGACACTTTCTGTCTTTCGAAAAGCTTGCCGAAGCGCGCCAATCAAAATCCCATCCGTTAGATGGTGTGGTGCTCTACGTTGTCCAGACTTTCCTCCCCGACTATTGTCGCGGCGATAGAGCGGCTTGCAATTTTCTTTTATATTAGGCAAAACATAATAATAAATTTACCATTTTGAGTTTGTCTTTTTTCGCTATACATCGTTGAAAAGCCTCGACGTAAAAGAACTATGCCTACGTTTTTCGCCTTGTCTAGCAAAAAAATACTGCCTCAATTCTGGCAACTTATTATTTATCTTTTGCCTTATTTAATTAGTGAAAACTTGGGGCAATCACAGTCCGTTACTTTACAGGAACTGACGCTCCCTATTAGGAGCAATCCCAAAGCTACAGCTAATACTTTTAAAATTGATTTTTTCATCGAATTTTTTATTTATATGGAAGCAAAACCCATTTTTAGATTACTAAAATTTCGTCGGGCTTTTTGACATCAATAACAGGCAATTTGACAAAAAAGGAAGTTCCTTTTCCAACTTTCGTTGTAAAATAAATTTCGCCACTTACGGACTCTATGATATTTTTTGAAATAGCGAGTCCTAAACCTGTACCTGAATTTTTGGTTGTAAAATTAGGTACAAAAACCTTTTCTTTCATTGCCTCAGAAATACCCGTTCCATTGTCTCGCACTTCTACCAATATTTTTCCTTTTTCTGTAAACATTTTAACCAAAATATGTCCCGCTCTTCCATCAGGAATAGCTTGAGTGGCATTCTTTATCAAGTTATTGAATACCCGAATCAAATGATTTTTGTCGGCATAGACATAATAATCATCAGGAGGTAGCTCTATTAAAATTTCAGATTTAGGATCTTTTTTGAATAAGTCATATACATTATGTACCAAATTATTGAGTAAAATCCGTTGATTTTCGGCTCGTGGCATTTTGGCAAAGTTGGAAAACTCCGACGCAATTTGAGAGAGATTATCTATTTGTTCAATCAAAGTTGTACTTACTCGTTTTAATAAATGCTCTATATTTCCTGGATCGGAACGATAAGCATGCTCCAAGTATTGAATACTCAATTTCATGGGAGTTAGTGGATTCTTGATTTCATGGGCAACTTGTTTTGCCATTTCTCTCCAAGCTCCTTCTCGTTCAGACTGCGCTAGATTATCAGCTCCTTCTTTGATTTTCAGTACCATTCGATTGTACTCTTCTATCAGAGCTCCCAATTCATCGTGGCTGTGCCATTCCAATGGTTCGTTACTTCCTCCCAATTTAAATTCTTTCAGCTTTTCGCCGATAACTGCCATTGGTTTGGTGATAGAATTGGCTACAAAAATAGCAATTGCTCCTGCTATAATGAGCAAAAACACATATACATTGAGTAAAGTTCCCATAAAGACGGTTACGTCTTCCCGCAAAGAACTTTGCTTGGAGTAATAAGGTAAACCTAAATATCCTATCGTTCGTTCTTCTCGATTAAGTCTGGGTTTGAGCGGAATATAAGCCGACTTATAATCAAGCGTTCCTATTTGTTCAATATCTTGAAAATGCTTACTCGATTCCAATCGAACCAATTTTTGGAAAGCCAGTGCATTCATTCTTGGTGCAATAACTCCTTTTTGAAAAATGTCCATTTCAGAGGATTGAACCAAAGCTCCTGTTTGATCAAACAGATTTACATCCATCCGATGTATTTTAGAAATAGCTTTTAGGTTGAGTTCTTTGATGTCTATTTCGTCCCAAGAAATCGTTGCTTCTTCGTCGTCGCTTGATTTCTGCTTCTGGTCTATTAATTTAGTGATGAGTAACTCTATTTCTCGTTCGGTGTCTTTAATAACAGATTCTGTTTTCCGCACCAAACGATTCTCGTGGTATTCTTCGTGGGAGTTGCTAAAGTATACAACTGTAACCACACCAATAAGGACAAAAGATACGACAATAAGAGAAATAACGTAAAGTTGTATCTTTCCTCGCAAAGAGGGGCGACGAATCACCGAGAAGCTCAATGTTTTAGGAAATATTCCAGAAAAAGTATTGATAATACTCATTAAAAAAACAAATAAAATCAATAAGGCAAATACAAAAGAAAATAAGGAAATGGGTTTGATATAACCTCCTATATTTTTTTGTAGAATTACTGTTTTGTTGTCTTTCGAATAAGTCGATGTGAGCATTCCTACCGAAATGGTATCGGCAAAAACTTCATTTTTGGAAGAATTAATATCGTTGATATTGATACGATTGCTCGTTGCATTGACCCTTATTTTATTTTTGTATATCGCATACTCATAGTTTTTCAGTCCTTCCAAGTTTTTGTACTCTTGTTCTTGGAGTAGTTCACTGTAAACACGAGATTGCTTTCTTCTTTTATGAAAAAACTCTAGCACCCAAAATTGCGGGCTCATGCTATTTTCTTCGCTCCACAGCGGAATTTTCAAAAAGTACGTATTGTTTTTTTGATCTTCATTACTTAGGTAAATTGCACTATTCTTGTTTTGGTTTTCATTGACTAAGTCAAAATCCGAAAAATTTATTTTGTCTTCATCCCCAAAACTAGAACTGTATTCATAGTTATTGTACAAATAACTACTATTGGAATAGTAATCGTCTACCGTTTTGTAGAGTTCCTCATTATTGACATTTACATTGCCAAATTTTTGGAAATCCTGTATCATATCATTTTCCAACAAAAGATTTTCTAACCTAATCAACTTCTGCTCTGCAATTGTATCTTTCTGCGTCAATATACTTTGAGCATATTTCAATCGATTGATTGTTTCTCTTTCTTGGTTATAACCATAAAGTAAGGTAGAGGATAAACCTGCCAAAATGATTAGCCAGGTAACCAACCATGTTAAGTTGTTCGTTTCATGTTCTATAAAAATATCGAATAAGCCTATAAATAAGCTTAAAAACAAAAACATAGTCGGGTTGATCAAATTGAGGTCATAGGTCCAAGACAAAGGAATGAAAGTCAATATGGCTAGGACGTAAGCGACAAAACGACTTTTTACTTTGATCTTTGTTTGTAAAATAATAATCATTATAAAATGACCAATTAAGAACAAACTGATGAGTAATAAAATAACTCCTCCTATTGCAAAAAGACTATTGCTTTCCAGATTGAAAATATTATCAAAGTTGAACGGAATATTAGAATAAAAGATGAGTTGCTTCAGCATAGCAGCAACATTGGCAACGAAAAACACCATTCCAAAAGCATTGATAAAAACCAAAGCAAATCGTTTTAGAAAATGATGATGCTTGTAATGAGGCATTTGAAAGTGTCGATGTATAAACAAAATAACCCATAACAATAATCCTATATTGATAATAAAATCTCCTAATGAGTTGCCAAAAAGAAAAATCTCTGGTGTCTTTTCGAATAATTGAATTGATTCAAAACGATGATTAAAATCAGTCAGCATACTAAAAATTCTTAGCACGACTAAACTAGCAATTAAAAAACTCGCTCCTGATAAAAGAGATTTATCTCGAACTAATTTTTTGGCAACTCGATTGATAATAAGTCCCAAAAATACAAAGCCAAATAAATAGAAAAAAAACATGACATATATAGTCCGTTGATCGCTTATTTTGCCTTCGTGCGATAAGGAACAAAGTACTTCTCCTTTGGAATTGGATATTTGAAATGGTGATGCTGTAATGTCTTGATTCAGCTCCAATTCTTTGGGCAAGTAGACATCTGAAGTAAACCGATCTTGTAAGTATTTACTTTCTAAATTGTATTTATACTTAATTGGAATAAACCCAACTAAATCCAAATTCCCTATTTCATCCAAGTCTATCGGATATTGAATAACTTCATAATATCCGTCACTCAACTCTAAGAACTGAGAGGGTGTATTTTTTAAATCCCCTCTTTTTTTATGAAAGTCAACATGATTGTTAGACCAAAAAACAAGGCTGTCTTGTTGGTATAACTGAAAAGTATAAGGTGATTTCGATATTTTTTCTAACCAAGCTAAATC
>CANNZV010001629.1:0-139528 GCA_947561585.1 Caprella mutica | reverse complement strand
CAAACGAGATCTGCAACGTTTCTCTGGAACAAAAACTGACAGAAATACAGCGTGAATCATCCAAAACATAATTGTTCAGGAGAAACTAAAACACCTGTAACATCAGAACATCTCGTTCTAGAAGGAATTGTCACTTGAACAAGCGACACTTCCCCTCGTGCAAAATTAAGTGTGGTACTGACTTCTTATTGAAGCCTAGAAAACAGAGGTGGTTGATTTCATCAAATAATCCCCAAAATGAACTCCTACACCCCCTGCGGGGTACGGGAGGTGGATGCATTTTTAACCACCCCTACAGACTACCTTTGACTGTAAAATTTACACAGTGCATTGTACGTGTTGTACTAATCGATCACCTTAAAGCAGTGGTCCCCAAAGTGGACGATACCGACCCCCTGTGGTCGATAAAGATTTTTTTTGGGGTTTGACAAACACAAAAGGGTCGAAAGGGGGTCGATTATTCATAAGGAGCAAGAATTGAACATTGTAGGGTAAAAAAGATATTCCCAACTTCATACATGATTGACTCTGTTTTCAGCCACACGAAGCAATTTTAACAAAACAGAGGAACAGACTAATCCTGGGGAGGAATATATGATAGAAGGCAGAGTTGTGTAACTGTTTAAGAAGATATATAGTGAAGATGGAACAAGAATTTTGATAGGTGAGCAGAGTGATCTTGAAGTGGAGGTTGAGAGTGGCATAAGACAAGGCTAGATGGCGTCTACAGTGCTATTTAAGTTGATTACATTCATGATGTGAAGATGGAAGGAGTAGAGTGGGGGATTTAAATTGGGAGATTTTCTTTTTCAGTTGATGGCTTGATTTTGGCAATGAGTGTGGGTGAAGCAGAGGAGGGGGTGAGAGTGTTGAGACGAGTGGCTGGTAGATATAGATTATAAATGAACAACATGAAGATTCTCAAATTATTTTGTTTAATGTTGAGAGGCAAGTCGAACAAATTGAGGGAATATTAATGATTTAATGGTGGAGGAAGTGAGATATTTGTGTGCACGGGTGCAGAGTATGAGAAATATGTTTGAGAAAAAGAGGAATGATATGGTTGGATAGTCATAAAAAGTGGTATGACATACACTGTGATAGGAAGCAAGTTTCATAAAGTAATGATAGGTAAGACTTATAAGTGTAACCAAGTTTTCTGTATGGTGGGTCGGAGGTTGTGAGATTGAGGGTGGAGGGTGTGAATATTTGCAGAAACAAGAGTATGCAGGAGTTAGTGAATTTTGGGAACACCAAAGAACGCATTAATGTCAGGGATGAGAGGAGACATTGGAATATAAACAATGAAGAGTAGAGTGGCGCGATGAAGATTGCAGTATTTCATGAGAGTGGAATAGAGTAAGAAAGATGCTGATTAGAGAGAATAGAAATGCATAGGTAAAGGGAGTGAATGGACGAAGGAGACGAGAAAGTGTATGAACTGGGAAGGGATTGAGCAGGAAGAGTTGAAGGCAATATCGAAGAAATAAGTGAAGAAACTATTAACAAAAGTAGTTCATGAAGAGTGGAGCGGAGAAGCAGTTTGGATGTTATACATGAAGTTAAAGAGTGAGATGAGAGAAGAAGATCATGCAGGGGGATTGCCACCGAAGCTGTGGTTTGCTGTGAGGACTGTATGTGTGAGGTTGTACTGTAGAAGATTGGATGAGGAAGGCGACAGGTGCAAGTAGTGCCGCAATAAGTGTTGGAAAGTACAGAAATTTATTTTAAACAGTTCTGAGTGAGTGGGAGCGGAAAAGCTGAAATTTCTTATTGTTAATTGACGTTTTAATTTCAGTTGTAAAAGAAGAACTGATCTGTTTACAAAAGAAATCTGTACATTAAACACCTTCGATCTTGGGAGAAACGTGGTGATTTGAGACTAAATACTTAAAAATATTCAACTTAACATCATAATTTGTGATGCAGCTTATCAAACACATTCGTCCAATAAATGTTAACTATTTTAATGCAGAGGTATACCAACGTATCAACAAGTTTATGTTAATTATAAGACATGTTAACCGGTAATTAATAAAATTGTTCTAACTTTTTTGTTAAAAATTCCTAAGGATTATTTTGTATTGTTACCGGGGTCAATGATAAATCAAATACCCTATAAGGGGTCGACGAGATAAAATGTTTGGTGACCCCTGCTTTAAAGTAATCAAATCATCCAATGTCTATTCTATTACTTAAAGCGTTGATGACAAAGGACACATTGAGTCCCAAGCTATTGTATTTCGGATTATGGAACGCACGTTTGGAATATAGTGCAATTATTTTTCTCTACAAATTTATAGTAGTGTTCAACATTCTAAACTTTAATTAATTCCTTAATATTGGTTCGATTTGAATTAGATTGGAACTAAAACAGTCTTAATAATTAAGTATTTCATCACTATATTCGTATCTATATTAATTATCCAAAATCTTTTCGCAAACGTCTATGCAGCATGAATAGTCTTTGCTGAATAAATGTTAGGAAAGATTTTGCATTCACAGGAAATGTTTTCTGATGAAACACATATCCATATCCACGGTGGAGTAAACACTCAAAATTTGTTTCTACTGGTTCAAACGGTCAAACCTAACAATCACTGGACAGCATTAAAGTCACTTCATTCATCTCCAATATATAACAGCTTGAGCGACCATATATGGGTGGGGGAATTTTCGGTCCCATTTTCATTGATACAAATATTAATGGTGATAATCATCTGACTTTTGACATGGTTTTTCAATTTTACCAGATTCAGAAAATTGTTTTTCATACCCACCTCATTTATCAGGAACTGACAGACGGAGGGTGAATGAAAAGTTTCCAAGCAGTTGGATAGACAGATGATCAGATGGCGACATAAGCATAATGTGTCTCTTGTAATTTCGGTGTATGGAGAAACATCTTACTCATCTTACTCATCCCAAGGATTTAATGGAATGAAGAACATATTCTGTTAAACATTTGCAAAAGTAATTTTGGAAATCTTACATAAAACTATGGATCATTCTTGACCTGTCTAAATTTAGACATCCAAAACAATGGCAGCTAAACTGAAATATAATTTGTATATAGTGAAATATAAGCCTAAATAATGTAATTGTAAAGTCTTGAAATTGCATTAAAAACTTAGAGAATTCAGATCGAACTAATATCACAAATGTCAAGGAAATTATAAAGTATAAAATCTGAAACACCAGGTAAAGGTACCCTGTATTAGATTAGATCGGGGATCGGGGGTCAAAGTTCAAGGTCATGCTCATTTATAACTCAAAAAGTAATCAATCAAATGGTCGGAAATTAGGAGCAAATCAAATTACGAATTATCTTATATAGTATTAGTTGTATATGTAATTCTTTCGATGATGTCAAATAGCTGAAATTTATTTTAGATTTCGTGTTACAATTTTAAACTAATATTCACTAATAGAAATAAAAATGTAACGAAAAATTATTATATGGGTTAATAAATAAATCAAATACCTATTTGGTTTCAATGATAACGAAATAGTAATTTGTTCGCCTGATAGTACGGAGGATGGAAGATGAATTCACTACATGCATTTCTTAATTCTCGAAGATAAATCATCTCTGGCCATTTAGGCAGTCTATTCATCAAGATTATGAAGAAGCATTAGTTCAAAAGTATCCTCATAGTTAGCCACAGGGCAACAAATTCTGCAAATCATTTTGCGTAAACATTTATGCGGTTATGTTACCTCATGCTAAGTACGGAGTTTTGTACGGAGATATGTAGCTCATAGTAAATAAATAAAGAAGTATGCTACGTTTCGAATTCATTGACGGTGAACTTGATCGATTCTTCAGAAACGATGTAAACAAATGGCGTCGCAGAGAGTACTCTCAAATAATTATAAGTAGTATTAGTTGAATACTATTAGTGAATGGAGTGTAAAACGAGATAGAAACCATTTTATGTAAGTCAATTTCCATGAAAATGCACATTTAACTGAATAATAGCACAATTTTTATTTAAAAATAAATCGAAAATATTTTATGTGATGTCACTCATAATTTTTTTCGGATATTCCAATACTGTACTTGCTAATGCTTCTCTATTCATTTTTTATGCTGTAGCTTGCATCCACATTGTGATTTTTTTCCACACATGGGGTTTCAAAATATATTTTTTTCAATACACATTTTCATTTTTGATACCGATCTTAAAGTGAGTTTTGAATGATTTTAAACATCTTTACTGCCGACTGAGATCATAATATGGGCGACAACTTGGTCATGCAACTGAAAGTTCTCCTGGTTAAAAATGTGCTATTTATATGATAATTATAGTAACAAAATAGGTTATTTTTGACAACACAGTTTTGGGAGACCTGATGGGCGCTTATAAATGACCTTGATCTTTTAACCTGTTCGTTCCAAAAATCTGATAAACTGGTTCCTGGATAATGATCAATCGTTCCACCAAATTTTAAGTGATTTGGTTGAATACTTTTAAATTTATGGAGTAAAAACTGGCCTAGACCTTTGACCCGATCACTTCCAAAATCTTACCAAATCGATCCTGGATATCAACTAATGGTCTCACCTAATTTCACACAATTTGGTTCAACACTTTTTAGTTAAGAATGACCTTGACCTTGATCTTTGACCGGATTACTCCCAAAATTTTACCAGATGTTTTAGACTCCCCTGGACATTGCAATCGTCCCACCAAATTCCAGGCAATTTTGTTTAATACCTGCTGAGTTATGCGAATAGCAAGAAAATATATAAATATATGCTGCCTAAAATACAACTTTCCGCAATCAACGAAGGTAATAACAATACAAGGTATGCTCGCATCTACAGTAGCGAGCATAAATTAAGGGCCAGTGAAAACAATTCAACACATTTGTTTATTTTATTGCAAAAGAACTAGACAACAAAAATACGTGAAACTTTACAACAATAAAGTTACACATACTGTGGGTATTTGGTAGAAATATTTGCAAAATCGTTCAAATATTTACCAAAATATTTAACCATTGCCATCAGAGGATGAAAAAGACACAGAGTAAAAGTTAAGGAACAGTTATTAATAAACGGGTATAAACTGAATAATCTTAGTTTAAAAGACTGTTTCAATGTATTAAATTGTTACTGAAGGTTTATTGGATTTTACAAGGATTTTTACCATCACAAGGATGGAAAGTCACTTTCTGAGATTACAAGCATACTAAGAGTGTTGTGCATTGCATTGTTAACACTTTTAAAGAGTGTGCTTCATTTTATGCAACACGAGGATCAAGAAGACCACCAAAAACTACCCTCAGAGAAGATCGTGCCATAGTGAGACTGAGCATGAAGGGTGCACGGAAAACTGCCAGGCGGAAAACTGCCAGTCACTTATTGGCAATTTATTTATTTTTTACTTTTGATAAACACATTCTAAGAACATTTCAATTCATAAAAAACAGCGTTAGCCATTCTTCAAGTGATTAAGGAGACATTAATTTTTTATATTTTTAACTAAAGTATATAGATTATTGGATTACTTATTATTCAATGGAAAATAGTATTTCAACAGAGCTACTTTATTAAACACACAGCAAACCAAATTAAGTACACACAAAGAAATTATAATTACCATTTTTAACTTATTTGTTAAATCACGTACATTTTAAAAACATGTAGGATTTTATATGTTTATAAGATTTATAAATTATATCTTGTATATTATAAATTAAGTGAATGTTAAATCACTTATATGTATGTTCAATATTTATTACATTTACATTTTTATTCTCCATAGCATCAACACCTTCATTTTTAGAATTTTCATTTATATGTAAAAGTATTATTAATTTACACTCAATTCAATTCGAGCGAGTGAAATTGTCAGAGAATTAGGTTGGTAGTATCAGTTTGATAATCATAGACATAGATGTTGTGTTGCAAATTCTAAATATTTCACAAAATCGATCGAATTTGTTTTATAATGAGTACAAGCTAATATTAAGCTTGAAGGCTTGTTCAATTATCAAATTATAAACAAAAATGAAATAATTAGACACTAAACCCGTTATGAAATGATAATTTAGAGATGAGTTGTGTAAACAAAGAAATTGTTCTCTGTCCCAAATATGTACAATCATTTCTTTGTTTCTTCTTATTTTAGTATTTTCTATGGAAAGTTTTATTTTTTAATTTATATCATGTATTTGATTTTTACTGTAATATTTATATGCTAATATATTTTATGTATTTTTATAATGAAGAAAAACTATGTTTTTGTTTTGTATACTAAGTAAAAATGAATGTTCCCTTAACTCCTTTTAACTAAGAGCGAACGTCGTTTTTTTATAAATCAAAATGTTATTACTGACTAAAGTCATTAAATTCAGTAAGTGACTGTTAGTTTTCCGCCTGGCAGTTTTCCGCTTCGGCAGTTTTCCACCTGGCAGTTTTCCGCCTGGCAGTTTTCCGGACACCTCATGAAGGACCGTTTCAAGACAGCTGCAAGCACTTCTCATCAAATGAGTGAAACGCATGGTCTCAGTGTCTCCATTTTCCCAGTTTCTTGAAGTTTGAACAGGGTAGGATTAAATAGCTTGATGCCTGCATCGAAGCCTCTGATATCGAAAAAGAACCTAACTGCAAGGCTTCAGTTTGCCAAGGAGCGTGTCGTTTGGTGGAAGGAAAAGTCCATGGTTCATTTCAGCGACGAGTCTAAGTTTAATGTGATGGGAAGAGACTGCAAAAGGTACGTTTGAAGTAATGTGGGTGAACGGCTGTCCCTGAAGTTCGTTAGTTAAACTGTGAAACATAAAGGCGACAGCATGATGGTCTTGGGCATCATTTCTGCAGAGGGAACAGGCCCAATTGTTCGTGTGCAAAAGTGGTCAATGCAGCAGTGTATACGCATACTTCTCATCTACCATTGCATTCCATATTTGCAATCATTTGATACTCAACCACGGATTATGATGCAAGACAATTCTCCTTGTCACACGGCTAAAACTGTGAAAGCACACATAGAAAGTAAATGAGTTTCTCTTATAAGCTGGCCTGCTCAGAACTTCAAATTGAACCCCAATGAAAACAATTGGAAGGTAATTGGTGATGGTGCTCAAGAATGCAATCCCAAAAAATGAGGATTAACTGTGGGGATTCCTGAAAGAAGAGTGGCAGAAGATAACTTCATAATTCTGCTAAAAAATAATTGATTCCTGTAATAATCGATGCAAAGAGGTCATCAAAAATAAAGGACTCTAATTAGTCAATGGTTAATACAATAACAACTGTTCCTTAACTTTAGCTCAGTGTCTTATTTGGTCTCTGATGGCAATAGTTAAATATTTAGGTAAATATTTGTTTGATTTTGCTAATATTTCTAGCAAACACTCACAGTATGTGTATCTTTATTGTTGTTAAGTTTCACATACTTTCGTCGACCAGTTTCTTTGCAATAAACAAAATGTTGAATTTGTTTCACTGTTCCTTAACTTATTCTCGCTACTCTAAGTATCACCCAAACCCTCATATCCGTGCGAGAGCATTTTGTGACGTCATAGATGTGGGACACTAATTTTGAACCAAAGGAAAAATAATTCAATTAATTAATATTTATTTATTAATATTTGTGTTTATTAATCTTATTTAACATTTTTCTGATGGCTTAATTATATTTAAATGAATGAAATGAAACTATGATAAGAACAAAGAACACTCAACATACGAGTTAAAACAATGCGTCACATGTGGGCTGCACAGAAGAAACTTAATTTCGTCTCTTATCAGCTAGAAATTTTCCATAAACACAGTTTTATTCGTTTACTTTTCCTGCATTTATCTTAATAATCTGTTAAAAGTTACGACAAAAATTGAACATCCTGCAGAAAATAAAAAAAAAATAAAAATAAAAAGGACTTACGCGAGGACGAAATATACGAAAAACTTCATAATAGATATAATTTATTTTATATGGATGTAAAAAACATCAAATTTTGTAACAAATTTAAGAGAAAATAAAAAATTAATTACCATTTGAAAGTTGGTTCTTGAGATAAAATGGATATTTTTATAAAATTATTTCGCCGTTAATTTTTATCTCCTATTTGAAACCCTCAAAATGCAGCTTTCAAAAGAACAAAAAGTTTATGTTGTGACAATTTTTTTAAACACAGGTAGCGCTACACAGGTTCAACCTCATTTTGAACAATGCTTTCTGGAAAGATTTCCATAAACTATAAAATCGTATTGAAAAATGTTAAATAAGTTCAAAACTGAATAAACCACTTTAAATTTGAACAAAAAGCAATCATGTCGCAGGAGAAAAGAATGAACACATGAAAACATTAATCTTTTTCATGAACAGCTTATTGATAATACAAAAATATCAATCAGAAGGTAAGAAGGATAAGATATCATTCAAGAAACATTTCACCAAATTGTTAAACACGATTTGAGATATCCTTTCAAGATGCATGTCTTAGAACTGATTTACCGCACCGTCTAAATTTTGTAAAATGATTTCTGCAAAGAAATGCACGTTTTGTAGAAAACATCGTTATAGGTGATGAAGATGTATTTTTCATGCATGAAACAGTCAATAACAAAAGTGTTAATTGAATGAAAAATATTAGGATTTAATTTTTACTACTACCATTTGGAAATAAATTATATCCATTATAAATTTTTTTTTTTCGTCCTCGCGAAAACATTTTTTATTTACTTTTTTTTAATTCGCTGCAGGATGTTAATTTTTTGTCGTAACTTTAACAGATTATCAAGATATATGAAAGAAAAAATTATCGAATAAAACTGTGTTTTAGAAAATTTCTAGCTTTGATAGTTTATATAATAAACTAAATAGGAAATAGGTTTCCTTTTTATTGTGCCAACCCGGACGAGTTCACGGTCCAGTTCATAGTTAACGGCCAAGATATCGTCAGATTGTTCAGACCTAGGATTAGATCGGAATCGGCAAGCAACACATCCGACCAACAGAACAGTAGTACGATGCATCTTACGACGAAAATACCAATAAGAACCGTAATTTTACTTCTCAAGTTTAATAGTTTCGAGCGTTTATTGTGTGATACGAGTGAAAGGATTCTCCTCTATTTTTAATGAGAACGGTACTTGACAACAATAAGAAAAAAATGAAGGTTGTAAGTGTATACTAAATTGAGAGTAAAAGAAATAACCGTGTTCAAGTACTAGAGTCAAATATTTTGTTTTCAACTCTAATAACAAATTTACTTCCTATTGAAGGCATCATGAAACTCAAATAAAATTTAAAATAACACTCAAAATTATTATAATATGAATTGTAGTTTATTTTTATCGAAAATTCTGTAATATGATCATACATTTAATACTTCACCTTGTGAATATTTAATTTAAAATATATTTTAATATTTTTATATTAAGATATATTATTAAAATATATTATTAAAATATATAAAAAATATATTATTAAAATATATAAAAAATATATTTTAATGTTTTAAATTTCAATTGCAGAAAGTTGTGTAGTGAAGTCAAACGGATTAGCAGGACAATGTAAACCTCTGACAAGTTGTCCTGAAATTATAAAGGAGTTCACAATTACGAACATTACAGGTTTTCTGGAAGAACATGGATGCGGAGTGAAATTGTTAGAATTTATTTTTATTAATGTGTGATATGCGTGTGTATTGCAGTTTGTGTATTTACGAATATACTCTATGATTTTTATTCAACAGTGAGACGAAAAATGTATTGGTGTGTTGTCCCTTGAGCACAATCCTATTCAAACCAGATTCAAACGGTGAGTTTGATAATTATTAATTAATAATATGTTATCCCTAGGTTAATTATAATTTTCGAACCTTATCTTAAATATATCATTGCGTTCTTTACTTATACCAGATTATGATAATTCAACTAATAACCAATGTGGAAGACGGAGAATTGGAAAAGTAAGAACTTTCATTGTCTTAATATTATTATATGAGAAACTCAAATTTTCATAATTATAGAATTATACGACTCATATTCTTTCCCTCAGGCTTCAGCAAAGTGGCCATTCCATGTAGGAATTGGCCATAATCATCCAACGAAGGATTTGATAGGTATTCGCTGCAATGGTGTCCTGATCAGTAAAGACTGGGTTTTGACACACGCCTATTGCATCACTGACTACGTAGTGTGAGTCACTTTTAAATATATCCCTTAGGACACATAAATATTGTCCCGCATAATGGTAATGTTGCCATATATATAGGGGTTTATTAATTGAAAATGTGGTGAATCATTTTATTATATTAAACTAATTTAAATTGAATTAAACTGCTTTTGATAGATTTTAGACATTAGAATTGAAAATAGAAACATATTCATGTAATATTTTGAAAGCAGAAATTATACATGAAAATCAAAATGAAAAATGATAAAATAAGTAAAATTTACAATATTCACAATTATAATATATCACAATCTTTGAAAAAGTCTATTATAACAGGTAATATAATGGTGGGAGACTTTTTGAAGCGAATCTGAGTGAAAGTTCAAAAAAAGTTTTTTACGAATTACGTTTCGAAAACAAAACCAATCATTATGAAATTTGGCATATCAATACTTTAAACCATTGCCAATGTTTTGACGTGAAGTTTGAATAATTGGGTGACCTGAGTCAAGAGTTATAAGGGAAACTATGTATGAATAACAGGTTAGAAGGCAATGTACGTTGTACGAATGATGTCGTAATATTTTAATAAATGCAAATTGGAGCATTTTCAAAATTTGCATGATAATTCTATATGCTTTGTGGGGGAAATAACCGTAGTTAGTGCTTGCGAATGTTTTATAATTCGTTTGGTATTAATAAAAATCAATGTCAATTTCAGTTATCGTGCATTTCCCGCCAAGATGTTGAGAGTAGTTTTTTACGAATTACGTCTCGAAAACAACACCAATCATTATGAAACTTGACACATCAAAACTTTTGACCATTGCCGACATTTTGACTGGACATTTTGACTGGAACGGACCAAAAAGGACCGGAACGAACCAAAATGGACTGGAACGGACAAATAAGGAGCGCAACGGAAGCAAATATGGATGTTAGAGTACTGTTTGCATCAGTTTAAATGCCCAGGGAGGGTATACTTGCATATTAACATATGAAGAGTATAATCAAGAAAACGTACTTATTACAATTAACCAGCGTTATTTCAGATAATCGCATACAAGAATTAGGGGTTTTTAAAAACAGTATCCCACTGGATGATACGTGTACTGTCTACGTTTATCTGTCTATTACTATACGTTTAATTCTTATATGTCTATTCTTATCTGACTATCTATTCCTATCTGACTATTCTTATCCGTTAATTCATATCTATCTATTCCTATCCGCTAATTCTTATCTGTCTATTCTTATCTATCTATTCATATCTGTCTATTCTTATCCGTTAATTCATATCTGTCTATTAGTATACGTTAATTCTTATCTATCTATTCCCATCTGTCTATTCTTTTCCGTTAATTCTCTTCTGTCTATTCTTATCCGTTAATTCTTATCTGTCTATTCTTATCCGTTAATTCTTATCTGTGCATTCTTTTCCGTTCATTATTGTCTGTTTAACGGATAAGAATAGACAGAAAAGAATTAAAGGATAAGAATAGACAGATAAGAAATAACGGATAAGAATAAACAGATAAAAATTAACGGATAAGAATAGACAGATAAGAATTAACGGATAAGAATAAACAGATAAGAATTAACGGATAAGAATAGACAGATAATAATTAACAGATAAGAATAGACAGATAAGAATAAAGAGATAAGAATTAACGGATAAGAATAGACAGATAAGATTTAACGGATAAGAATAGACAGATAAGAATTAACGGATAAGAATTGACAGATAAGAATTAACGGATAGGAATAGACAGATAAGAACAGACAGATAAGATATAATTTAATTCAGTAGGGGTTTAACGTCTGCTTCGGAACAAAATGCCTTATCGCTGACGTCAAAAGGAAATCAAATACAAGGGACTGGAAGAAGCAGTCTGAGAGGAAAGTGGCTCCATGAACAAAGTCACTTACCACCGTCGGTGACAATGCTCATGGATGCAGAAAAGCTACTCCGTGAATGCAGTCACTTAGCAAGGAATGTGACGAAACGGGACACAAGCACCGGTGGCTGCACTCACGGATGGAAGAGAAAATGAAGAGATGATAGTAAATGAAGCCTACGAGCCTACCTAACAAAAAAATCTAAGACCTCGTAGTTGAAGAGCATAACCCTAGCGCTATCCTCTAAAACTGCAAGTATAGCGTTAAAAAAATGATAAACAAGGTAAAAAAGAAAACAGACAATCCATAATCCAAATTACAACAGTTCGGGGCTAAAGGGTCGCCACCCTCCTTCTCTTACATTCACCACAGACAGATTCAGGATAGAGGTCCTGGGGGCACAAATAAGATTTAACGGATATGAATAGATAGATAAGAACAGACAGATATGAATATACAGATAGGAATAGACAGATAAGAATAGACAGATATGAATAGACATATAAGAATAGACAGAAAACAATTAAAGGATATGAATAGACATATAAGATTTAACGGATAAGAATAGACAGATAAGATTTAACGGATAAGAATAGATAGATATGAATTAACAGATAAGAATAGACAGATAAGAATTAACGGATAGGAATAGACATATAAAAATAGACAGATAAAAATAGACAGGCACAACCAGTACACGTATCATGCAATTGGAAAGACTATCAGTATGTTGTTTATACGATTATCTGAAATAACGCTTGTTGTAATAAGTACGTTTTTCTTGATTAACCTCTTCATATGTTAATGCAAGTATTCTTTGGCAATATATAACTTCCCTGAACATTTTAACTGATGCAAAAACAGTACTCTAAAATCCATATTTGACTCCGTTTCAGTTCATTTTGGTCTGTTCCGTTCCATTTTTGGTCCGTTCCGGTTTTCATTCAAGTATTCTTTTGCAATATATATTTATAACCTCCATGAGCATTTAAAATGGTATAAACAGTACTCTAACATACATATTTGCCTCGGTTTCGGTCCGTTCCTGTGTTTCTACGCACCGGTTTCAAGTGATAACCTTTTCAGCTAATCTAGCTCAGTTTTGGGGTCGTCATTTTGGGCGTCTGGCGGGGGCAACCCACCACTGAAAACGTCTGGCAGTAACATTTAACGACCCATGGGGTTATGCTGGACATTTTGCAATTAGTTTCAAGTGGTAACCTTCTCAGCTAAACTAGCTTAGTTTTGGGGTCGTCATTATGGGCGTCTGGTGGGGGCAACCCACCACTGAAAATGTCTAGCAGTATCTTTTAATGATCCACGGGGTTATGCTGAACATTTTGCAATTAGTTTCAAGTGGTAACCTTTTCAGCTAATCTAGCTTAGTTTTGACTACCATTAAAACCCCGCACATGACTGCATTCACCAGTTGAGACCCGGCAGACGTTCAGATCCTAGGTCGGCAATTGGTGCCAGACACTGTGATACTATTTATAATCGGTAACTTTTTCAGCTAGGCTGACCCACCTGGGCTACTGCTCTATACGGACTGTAGTGTGAACGCACCCTTAGGGTGCGTTCACACTACAAGCGGAGCGGCGCGGCGCGCTCGAAAAATTAATGTATATTTGACGCTAGCAGCACCGCTAGCGTCAAATATACATTAAATTTCGAGCGCGCCGCTCTGCTCCGCTTGCAGTGTGAACGTGGCCTTATACAGCTCTCAAAACAAGGCCAATATTATATTACCCTGTATTTGCGAGTTGGGATATTAAACCACATTAAATAGAATTCGTAGCATACATACAATGATTTGAATATAAGGATGCACGATTTACATGAATTGCCTCTCTTTATTTGTGAAATCAAGATGGTAAATAAGAGTTCGATCGTGGGCTGCTACACCAACTACGCTGGCTATGAAAAAGGGACGGTCTTTCCACTACCTGAAGATGAAGAGCAGAAAACTAAATGGATAAAGTTTTGAATCGGAAGCATTCCACAGAACTGAAGAATATCTTCATTTGCTATAAACATTTTGCGGAAGACGTGACTGTCAAGACCCCAACTCGTATCAAGCTGAAGTCAATGTTGAAGCCAGTACCAACTATAGTTCCTGATTCCCAAAAAGTGATTAATCTACCTCCTGCTGCCATTTTTGAAAGACTCAAGACCCAAAGAAGGCCACCGAAAACGCGAATTCTCAGAGAAGATGAATTATATGATTTCAGGAAAAAAGACTTCATATAGAACATAGAAGACGTCATTTCCAAAGGTCCAAAGCATGTTGATAAGGACTATGTATTCCATCACAAAGACGAATGCATCTTGATTTGTATATAAACTGGAATCAAGTTTAGAGCAAGTCCCCCAAGTTACATTCTGCATTCGCGTTGATAACATGCTGCGCGTGAAACTGTTTTTTAAGAATTCTCCTATCGCTCTTCCTGCTTGGTTTTGTCACGGTCGGAACACAGTCCTCACTAGTTGCAGTATGCTTCAAGGTTTTATTAATCATATGAAGCAGGTTGCTGGGGACTGCGATTCCATACTTTCAGATATGGAATCTTTGAGCTACAGCAAACTCCAATGTATCCAGCTCGTGTAGTTCGGTTTGCAATTGGTATGATGTATACGTCCTTGCAAGCATACAATTTGCTGTTGGAAGAAATGCCGTTGCCCTCGGTCTCCTACCTTCGTTTTGTAATTATAGGATAAAAATATTTCGCTGGTAACTTAATAATTTTGTCTGATTGCCTTCAGATTTGTAGTCATTTCAACTGCAAACTCTATTTTACACGAAATATTTTGTTCGAACATAATATTATTTATGGTATGGTTGATAAAAACTTGCCCTGAAATATTCCCATAGATTTATTTACTAATTATATCATGAATAATAGGATAAAAGTGACATGTGTAAAAAAATTGAAGACAATTAAGGCTATAGGAAAAAGTTACACGCAGAAGAATTTTATCAGAAATTTTGAGATTGTTATATTCTTTTCAAGTATTTATTTATAGTGGAGATATTTATGTCCTTGTCTTTACTTTTTATTAACTATTTATTATCAAGTATAAATTTATTGTGGACATATTCATGTTCATCTTTATTATTTATTCACTATTTAATATTAAGTACTTAGTTCTACTGGAGATATTTATGTCCTCATCTTTACTTAGAAATTGAAATATTTGTAGTTAACTGAAAACATTACCCTTCACCTTCTGAATTAATCTTATCTTTTTTTTTTTTTTTGAAGATACTCTAATTGGCTGCGAAAATATCACCATTTTAATAAAATTTCATATACATTTGGCAGGTTCTATTGATCCAGTGAAAGTGGCGAAAACTATGCTGGAAAATAGTAACATTGCATATGTAGTCCTCCTGTTTGATGAAATGTATCTGCAGAAATGCGAGGATTACGTTGGTGGGCAAAGCTACGGAGTGGATGAAACCCGAACCTTGCATAAAGGAGTTGTTTGCCTCATGATCGTGGGATTGAAGGAAAATGTACCATATGTCATTCATTCTGTGCCCGAATCAAGAATCAGTGGCGATCTGTTGAAGGGTGAAATAGAAAAATGCATAAAAAATCTCCATGATATCAGCTTCAGAGTAAAAGCGGTGGTTTCTGACAACCACTCGAGCAATGTCGCTGCTTTCAACAATTTGACAGCAGACTATGGACGAGACAATGATTATTTGAGGGTGTGGCTCAACGATCAACCTATATATCTGTTTTACGACAGCGTTCACCTCGTCAAAAACCTCAGGAATAATTTGCTGACGCGTAAGCAACTTCTGTTCCCGCCTTTCATCTGCAACGACATGGAACAGAAATTGAAGATTGCAAGAGGGGAATATCTTGGAGTTTGTTACACAAGGTCCATGAGAAAGATAGGGCTAATAGGGCAAATCTTCATGCTGCTCCTCCCAAACTCTCGACAACGGTTTAACATCCAAGAAATTGTAAACAAAGTGTGCCAGTAGCGCTGGCTATCTTCAACCCGTCCACAAAAGCAGCTATTCTGAAATTTTTTCCTAATGCACAGGACTCTGCTGACTTCCTCCATCTGATCTCAACATGATGGACCATTTCGAATGCTAGATTTCGGTTCAATTATAATAACAAGATTGGAAACGCCGCAGTTATTGGAGATGGGAAGCCAGAATTCCTAAGGAAGCTAGCAGATTGGTTTGAGGAGTAGAAAGAAGAGGCTATTCCTAATGTAGAAAAATTCACTCTATCTGCTCAAACAACCACAGCAATGATTCATACGCTCCGATGCCAAGTCGCTTTAATCGAAGATTTATTGACTGAAGGATATGAATTTGTCCTAACCAACAGGTTCCAGACTGATCCTCTCGAGAAGCGCTATGGTCAATATCGACAAATGTACGGATGACGCTTCTTGGTCTCTGCGAAAGATGTCTCAAACTCAGAAAATGTCTTAAAGAAAAAATCGCTTGTCAAGGCCGGGATTGAAATAAGTGGTTCTTTTAAAGTCAATAATGACTACTCCGAAGCGCGACAAACCCTGTTAAGAAATTTGGATTCTTCAATCAAAGATGTTGGCTGCTTTAAACTATATGAAAGCTCTCGTGATATCTCTAACTGTGTCGCTGGATATATAGCTCATAAAGCTCGTAAAGCATTTGGTTATTGCTGCGGAAGTAATTTCTTGGGTATGAGCGATGAGCCTTCAAGCACAAGCTACACATCAATCCTGTCACGCGGTGGTTTGAAAACTGCACCAGAGGATCTGAACGATGCAATTGCTAAGTCTTTTGAAATCCTATATGCTAGCTCAAATGTCATCAGAAGCAGTGAAATTCCGTCAATCGAAGCAGGCTTAGCGATACTAGAGAAGTTTGTACATGTACCGAAATTGGCCTGCGAGCAGCATGAAGAACCATTTTCCAAACGTGTTTTGAGATCGGTGTGTAATTGCTTCTTAAATGCTCAGAGAAAACGTACCACAGAAAATGTCGCAGATGATCATGTTCGCACATTCAAAAAGTCGAAGAGTAACAAAGATATTCTTGATTCATTATCATGCAAAAACTGTAAAATGTATAATAATCTAATATACTGCGTTATTGATTAATTTGTAATGTTAATTGTGTGTACCTATATTTGAGTAGTATAATAAAATCCTTATTTAAAAAATATCTTTACTTATTCACAACAAATAAAATATTAGTTAGGTGTCTAAACATCAAACTTCACAAAATATCAAAATACTTGGTAATATAATATTGGCCTTGTTTTGAGGTCTGTAAATGGCAACAAATCAGTCCATACCTAGAGTTGTCCATGGATGATTCTATATGCTTGCTTTGTGAGGGATATAACCGTAGTTAATGGTTGCAAATGTTTTAAGGCTCGAATAATATGAGTAAAACTTAAAGTCAGTTTCAGTTATTGTGCATTTCCCGCCAAGATAGTGACCGCAAGTTATAGATAATCAAGGTTCACCACTTTGTTTT
The DNA here is from genome assembly GCA_947561585.1 of Caprella mutica. Classification (NCBI taxonomy): domain Eukaryota; kingdom Metazoa; phylum Arthropoda; class Malacostraca; order Amphipoda; family Caprellidae; genus Caprella; species Caprella mutica. The sequence continues at coordinate 121,999 of CANNZV010001629.1, read as the reverse complement.
ATCCTAATTTTCAACAGAAATTAAGTTAGTAAACTAACATAACCTAACCATAGCTATTAGCTCTAAATATTTATGTAGATAGGTAAGTAACTACCCATTAACTCAACTTCATATATGTAGTTACTTACCTAGCAAGTTACCTAATTTATTGCATCTGTATAACTAAACACTGCCAAAGTAATAACTGACTAACCAATATAGGTATTTAATAACTAACTTAGGTTAGTAGTAACTAACTAACTTTATAGTCTCAGGTAATTAGCAACTAACTAAGCTAGGTCGTTGGTTAATAACTAAGCTTGGTTATAATTAATAACTAAGTAACCTACCCAGTTGATTTTTAAGGCCAATTTATAGCCGATTTTTGGAAGAGTACCTAAATAGGAATCGGCGTATTGACGATAAATCATCGATAAATATTCGAAGAAGTGTCCGTTTTATCAAAGATTTTTCGTATAAAATAAGGCAGGATGATCGTCGATTCATGGAAGAATCACAAGCATAACCGACTGTAACCGTCCTTAAATCAACGATGATTCAAGTTCGATTTTAAGCCGTTTCATGGAAGATTCATACGAAAAGAATTCACATAATCACCTCAATATTATTGGCGATTCAAGCATGATTTCAAGCAGATTTATACAAGGAGTACGCCAATAATCAAATAGAATTAACTTCAATTTAAGAAAGATTTTAAAACAGATTCAAGGGAGATTTATACATGGCGCCTGTCTATAATCTTCCCTGCATTTAGAGCAATTTATGGTAGCTCTCTAATGCATGAATATATATATTTATTTATTAAGTTATATAAAATCAAAATTATCATTTGGAGGTGATTTGACTTTATATCGATTAGTTTAATGTTACATATTTTTATATACAAATTAAATGGAAATAAATGGAGTGGTGTCTCTTGGGCTCGAACCTGCTACTGTAGTCTCATGGAGAATTGAAGTCAGCGACATATCCACTGAGCCATCTTGGACATGGCAGAAGTAGGATTTGGTTGATAGTTATTCAATATGATAACCCGCGCGTATTGTTAAAATTCTTATGAATGAATATTATTTAAAATTTTATTATTTTTGTATCTTTTCATTTTTATTCTGAATGATGAAAAATATATATAATATTATATATGTATATACTGTAATAACAATTTTAAAATCACGGACACCTTTAAATGTATATGATAACTCATACTATTCACCAAAGATCATCGAAGAAGATGAGATCTGTCATAACTCAGCAATCTTCATCGAAGCCGTGTCTGCTATAATTCAATCCTGTAATAATTAGGGGACGATGAGTCTATCATAACGCGTTGATGATCATCGAAGACATGACTGCTGTAATTCGGTGAAGATTAGTCTTCCATAACATGCCAAAGATACATCTACGAGCTGCCTGCTGTAATTCATGGAACATGAGTCTTCCATAACTCGCCGAAGATACATCCATGAGCTGCCTTCTGTGATTCAGGGAAGATGAGTCTTCCATAACTTGCCGAGATACATCTATGATCTGCCTGCAGTATTTCGGGTAAGTTGAGTCTTCCATAACTCGCTGAAGATTCATCGAAGGAATCACCTCTTTAATTCAAGGAAGTAAAATCAACCATGATTCGTTGAAGATCATTCGATAATCCTCTACAGTCAATCGCCGATGGGAATTTATCGGCAATTTATCGGTGTTTCGTCTACGTTTTATTCTGTCTGCCATAAACGCTCTTAAATCATCGAAGACACTCTCTTAAATTTTATCTGTGTAGGTAGTTAGAAACTAACTAACTAAGGTAGGCAGTTAATAACTAACTTTCAAAAACATATTGAATAATAGAACAATTAATAAAATACAAATACATGCATGTTTTATAATAACAATTGTTATGTACTAATTATTTTGAAGGGAAATATTTAGTGAGAAACAATATTCCTCGGTTGCCATCGTTTGCTAGACCTGCTGGATAATGTTTTCGCGGGAGCGGGAATGACACAGTGGGTTGCAGGAATGCACACTTGTACGGGGGAAAGCACAAGTGTGCTTTCCCCGGGGCGGAGCAAGCGGGAATTATAGCAGCAAAACTTCCATTAAATACGCGAGAATATAACAAATAATGGGCAAAAGCGTGGGAAAAGTGCGAGAAAGTAACATATAAGAGGGATAAGATTATTTGTGAGATCTTTTATCATAAATATTTTATTGCAGAGCGCACGTTTACCTAAAAATTGGGCTAGCCAAGTATGAAGAAATTATAAAAGTCCCAATTGAGTCCCAAAAACGACTCGAGAGTTATGACAGAGGGAGAGATCAGAATGCCATCGCACTCGTCAAACTGAAGACTTCAGTGAGGTTATCAGGTAAATTCTGAAAATAGCGTTCACTAAAATTAGCCAAGAGACTTAGTGTACTAAAATATTAATCATTTCCTATGCTTCTACTAGATGATGTGCAGTTGGTTTGTCTTCCTCCTGTAAAGGGTTTCGATCCACCTACCGATCGATATATCACCTACATTGGTAAAATAGATGACGGTAGTGTTGCAGGTTTGTATTCCTGATAGTGAATAATGAATGAAACGTATATGCATTTCGTAATCTATAATAATTCGATAGAAGTAGCCCGGCATCAATAAATTTCCAACATGTCTGCTATTTTCCAGGTGGATTTGAAGTTACTGAACATAGGCGAAACAGAGTAGAACTGAACGAATGCAGACGCTCAGCAACCATTCCTGTTTTTCCAACAGTTGATCATCTTTGTACAGATGGAGTCAGAGCTTGTGTGCGTTAAATATGAACCCAAAGATTCAATAATAAACACTGATATATAATATTATATTTTAAAGATATTTTCTTCTCCAGAATATTAGCTTGAACAAACCTCTACTCATTGGTCTGAATGATAAAGGGGGATGGACCATCCTAGGAGTAGGTGGTCAGTGGAGGGATAGGTGCTCTTCTGACGTCACTCTCTTTACAGCAGTTAGCAGTTATTTACCTTGGATATATGAAACCATTGGGTGAGTGATGGAATTAGGTAGTTTATTCTTAGCTTCTGTTGATAACTAAGAAGCCAGGTACTTTTGGTTTAATAATAGTGGTCGTGTTGGCATTATGAATATTTTCGATTTTTAGTAATAGACTTTTTTTACTAGTAACTTGTGTGACATAATGTCACATAAAACAGTAAGAATGAAATACAGATTTCATTGTAACTGAAACTCCGTACAGACAAATTCCAGAAAAAAGAGAAGCTACACAAGGCGGTGAAAATGAGGTGTTAGAACTGAGAAAATCTATTGTTGTTGAATGCGGTAGGAGAGTTGTGGGACAGGTAAGTATTAGCGGAAAGTGAAGATACAGTAAAACTCCTGAGTTATGAAGTTCTTCGTTATGAATCACTTGAGTAATGAAGGACCTGAGTTATGAAGTATTTTCTATTTTAAATTATGGAAAACGATATACGTCATGAATTCTAAATAAACGTTATGCCCGAAAATATCCTATCTTTAGGAAATTATAAAAGGGCTTGATGAATTATTGTTTATTTTTTGTACTTTTCATCAATAAAATCCTTATCCTTATTTCGTGCTAGTTATCCCTCAAAGACTATAGTTTTCTCCAAGATTTTAATCATAGAAAGCTATCAGTGTCCCAGAGCTGTGAAGTGGCTCTGAGTTATGGAAAACCAATACTTCATAACTCAGGAGTTTCACTGTATTTACCAAATTAGAACTATATAAAATAAATGTTACATGTTATTTTATTATTAATAATGATTGTTACCCACATTTACCTCGTTTGATGGTAATGTACACTAATCTTCCTTTTAACATTTCCTTTGTGTTATGTTCTTGTTTATATTTATCATCAGAGATATCATTTCATTCGTGGCTGTATTGTTTCCAATTATAGTGTTTCTTTAAAGGGAGGCCACTGGCCTTTCATAGTTTCGCTAGGGTCGACATCAGGACAAGGAATTATCTCGCACTGCACCGGAGTGCTGCTTGAAGCGGACTGGGTGCTCACTGACGCAAAGTGCTTGCAGACAAACAAGATGTAAGTTTTATCAGTTGTAGGTTATAGAAGTATGACTCTATTTTCTATTTCGCGTTGGTATTATTATGTTAACTCAGAGGAAGAAATAAAACTTATTGTCAGTTCATTTTGTTCCAATAATTTCATATAAACAAGCTTATGATATCTGTCAAACGACTAAAAATTCCAGTACGTTTAAATTCACACATACAACTTATTTGCAATAACTGTATAAACTTAAAAACAATCCACCTGGAAATTCTTAAGAGGGTAATTCTCATTTTGACTGTAATAATTACCTATATTCTGCATATTAAAATTTCATCTCAATCAAATCGTTAACTAGATATAAATACAAAAAGTAATTTCCATTTGATTATACTCTCAAATTCGTGTTGTCAATTTAGAGACTAAAATGAACTACATACGTAGACTTTCTCAGCAAATGCACTACACTAAGAATCAATGGACTTCTTCTACAGAGACTTTGCAACTGTTGGTTTCAATATGAGAAGCGAAGAGGCAACGAACATAAAAATCAACTCCAACTACCACTTGCCTAGCTACTTCAACAGCTCCTATCATCACAATAGTGTCGCACTGGTACAACTCTCAGGAAAAATAAATTTCAACGGTTGGTTATGATACACTATCATATATCATCTATTTTCTCATTTCTTGCATATCACATAAAGATATAAATAACGATAATATATAATTGCTTTGTCATCTATACGGAAAGACATTCCTCTAATAACTGTTAAAGAATTCCTTTATCTAATTTCTATTTAAAACGAATTTATTTATTCTATAAAAAGAGTATTTTTAAGTATTGAATTAAATAAATAGGGTATTTTTAGGCATTGAATTAAAGGCACTTTTATTAAAATAAGAGTAAACTCTAGTATCATTATTCTATTTTCGCCCTAAAACAAATTCAAAATTGACATTAAAGATTTCGTTTCAAATTATTCTCCTCACTAATATATATGAATATTCTTCATCTAGACAATATTCAACCTGGTTGTTTGCAGCAGTCTGGTTCTCAATACAAATCTAAATCCTTGTTTGGCCTCAGTTCTGGTTACTCTTTTACTGGACATGAAGGTAATTGACGATTCAGTTAGTCCATAGTTGATATCATTATTAATATGAAATAAGACCTAATTGATTGGATATTAAATAACTAATTTCTCAGCAACCTTGAAGACAAGTATGATGCCAATCAATCGAATGGATGAAATGAACTGTCTCATCTCCCTGTCAGTCCCTTTCAATGCTCAGGACCATTCCTACATTTGCACCACAAACATTCAGGCCTGTGTAAGCTATTCATTACATCTATAGTCATACTGTAGTAGTACATAGTCCTATGCTCTTATATTGGCTAATATCTTCTCCTTCACAGCGGTTCATCGCTTCCCCTCCAGTTCTGATGGAGCAGGAGGCAGCTGGAGGAACATTTACTGTGGTTGGAGTTGGTGGAGACAATTCGGATTTCTGTCGAGGGGATTACATGGGCTTCGTACGAGTTGAAAAACATTTGCCATGGATATTGAACACAGTTTACTTTGATCAGTTAGCCAAAGGAATGACTAACTAGGCCTATAGAAGGTGATTGGAGTGACGTCAGGTTATTATAACCACTTATTTGCACTAAGATTAGATATACCTATGACACAAGAATGACTTCAAGAAAACCTCTTAGTTATTATAGGAACGTGAGGGAAAGAAGATTAACTTTAGATAATTGCTTGCATGTATTTTTAAACATTGAAACATTTTATTGATCGACAAAAGAAAATGTCCAGCACAATATAAGCTCATAGACGGAGAAGCCTATGAGCTTATTACAAATTAATTAACGAGTTTGCTTGCATTGTAATTGTTTGCTTGTAGTTTTAGTAATAATCTTATATTTTCTCTGAATTATTGTCTAAAATATTCATATATGCAGTAATATTCACTCTTTTATTAACTTCAATGATTGAAAAAGTAATGTTTTCATTTCAATAATATTTACAACGTGTTTTTATTTCATTTAGTAATGAATAAATAGGAAGTTTGAAACCCAAAGACCAATATTTGGATCATTGTGTCTCCAAAATTGTGGATAAAAGCTTACCAATTCTAGAGCAATTTTCTAATTCTTTATCTATTTAGTTGAGAAATCATGCTTTCAAATTATACAGCAGAAACTAATCTGTTCATTTAAATGAAATCCTTATAATTTTAATTGACAACGGTGACATGAATACATCCCCCTATAATCCCTATAACAAAGAGCTTTGTGTTTTATATATAAATGTATAAATCAATCACGCTCAAGAATTTTTTTTATAAAACTCAAAATTTTCCGAAAACTCAATTTTTCCAAAAACCTTAAATTTGTCTAAAAACTCAAATTTCTCCAACAATTTGAAATTTCACAAAACTCTATTTTACGAACACTCATAATTTTACGAAACACTAAAGTTATCAAAAAGGGGAAATTGTTTGTTTTCTATAAAAAAAACTCAAACTTTAAAAAACTAAATAGGATATCCGAAAAATCCTAAGAAAACTCAAGAATATAAGTAAATCATAATTAGTTGAACTTTGAAGAAATTTTATTATTTATGCGTGGAGGAAGTGTAGGTGAGGGTAGTGTATGTGATGGAAGTGAAGATGGGGGAAGTGTGGGTGAGAGGAAGTGTAGGTAATCTGTAGACTAAAATATAACTTAGTTTAGGTAGATGGTTGTATGGTGATAATCTTCAATGGATGAAATGAACTGTAGCTACTTGATTAATTTATAACATTGAATTTACTCTCTATAATTAATCTGTTTGATTGACTGACACGTTCACTTTTGTTTATTAAACCAAGACTAAAACTAATTTGTTGATTTCCCAGTTCCATGGTATTTCCACGGAGTCCAGATCATAATTACACTATTGCTAAATTATTCCTAAATTTATTCATAATATTTAATTTTGTAACATTAGTAAAATCATTAGTTTGTCTTTGGAAGTGTGTCCAGTAAATATATATAAATTGGTGCCTTCATGTGGTTTATTGAAGCTTGACCCACCATGCTTGTTTTCAACCGATAAAGAGTAGACAACTGTTATTAGTTTAGTTCTTTCTGTAAATCGAATTTACAATGTTTACATAAACATTTTTTTGATAAAATAAGCTATGTAATCTTGAAGTGAAAGCTGTTCAATTAAACACGAGGTGTTGCAGAAGAAATTCTGTAATTATTACATTGGTTGAATATTTATGAGAGGTGCAAAACAAACACTCTGATGAAATGATTAAAATCAGTCAAATTTGAATATAGAATTAAGGTGAGCATTAAAAATGGGCAGTTTTGAATCAACGATACATTCAATATGACTTGAAACATCATAATATACACCATTCGAAGGAGGATAAATGTAGTTTTCTGAAATATATTCTTACCTATCTTTATGCAACAACTTTGTTCCAATGCACGATAAGAAAAGTAAATTCGAACCGTAATTCATCATCGACGCTACAACTTATTTCCACAGTTTCTTCTCTCCGAAAGTGTTACTGCTGCTCAACGAGCATTCAAGATCAAGTTCAGTACACCTAATGCTAAAGTTATTAAACGGTGTGTCAAAAGCTTCTAAACAACTGGCGAAATTTCAACATGAAAGTCAACTATAGAAAACTAAGAAATCTTAGCGATCAGAATTATTGTTGAAATGATTCCGAATTCATCTGTTAGAGTCAGTTAGACGAATGGCATAACCAGTGAGGGTTAGCTACGGTTCTGCTAGAAAAATTCTTAAAAGTATTTATTGTTGAAACTCTACAAGATACAAATTCAAAAACTGCATGCAGCAGATTTCGAAAAAATGAAGACAACTTCCTTCGTCGGTTATTGAATTATAAGAAATTAACCCCAATTTCACGAAAAACTTATTATGTCAGACAAAGCTCATTTCTGCTTTGATGGTACTGTTAACAAACAAAATTCAGGAGTTTAGATATATTGAAACCCTGAAAATATCCATGCCTTTACCTCTTCATTCTCTACGGGTCACAGTTTGGTGCGCAGTTACGGCGCATGAAGTTATTGGACCCTATTTTTTGAAGATCAGGCAGAATTTCAGAAATGTTAATTCAGAACGTATTTAAAGATGCTCAACGATTATTTTCTCCTTATAGTATCAGAAAAAAGAGATTGGTAATTATTATTTTCCTCAAGACGGTGCAACATGCAACACAACAAGAGTTTCAATGGCTGCTCTGAGGAATAAATTTCATGAAAATGTAATTTAAGAATATGGTGATGATGAATGTGCGCTTAGATCTACCGACCTAATTGTGTTTTTTTTGTGTTGTTATTTAAAAAGCAAAGTATACCATAATAACCCCATCACTAGTGCAGTCTTCAAGACAAATATCATGGAAGAAGTCAACAGAATTGATTCTGCAACGAAACAGAATGTCATGTCATGGACAATCAAAATAATGCATGAATTGTTTTGCAGTTCGTGTTGGCCATTTATCGTCTCAAATTTTCAAAGGGTAAAATAACTTTGTAAAACGTAGTATTTTAGCTTTAAATTGGTACATTAGTTTTATTGTTAAACAATGGATCGTTTTAAGACTGGTAATTTTTAATGTCCACTCTGTAGATGCTGTTATTTATTCATATCAATCATGCAATAGCTATCTTCTATTAATAACTTAAAATGCAAATTATCAACTGCTAATTCAAATATGAAACAAATGATTTCAAATAAAAGTAATTATAAGAACTATATTTCGTATGTCCTATCTACCTTATTGAGAATGCAGTTGGTTAGAATTGACTTCATAATTCTATATCGAGAGACGGTGAATCTAAATTACGTATGAAATATTTTAACGTAATATGATTGGTAGTAATTGATTAGTTTAAGGTCCTCTCCACTCTAAATTAACAAAAATATGGAATCTCTTTAAATATGTAGAGCTAAGGTTATATAACATATCACAGTAATCAGAATTTAAATCGATCAAGTATTCTGTTCACAATTAATTATATAAGAAATATTCACATTTCGTTTTTTTTTCATTCTGAGATTCATTAGAAGAAAAAGCCTGCATACTTCAGTAGGTATGTTCATTCATATATACAATACATAGTACATAGGTACCAATTCAAATACAGTGATGTAAAATTAACAGTTCTCTAGAACGGAAAAATGTTATGATTCATGAAAACTATTAGTAAGAAATACTTAATTAGGTTCTTAAATTCTTTATATGAATCCGATATCTTTGTCAGGTCTACACCATTTTAGTCTCAAATTAATAGAAGTCAAGTTCAAATTAAAATTAGTAAACTTCAAATTAAAGGAAGTGAATTTCAAATTAAAATTAGTGAGCTTCAAATTAAAATAAGTCAAGTTCAAATTAAAATAGATCAATTTCAAATATAAATAACTCAAGTACAAATTAAAATTTTCTTTCTTATTTTATAAAAAATCATAAATTATGAAAGATTAACTCAAGTGAAAATCAATTCAATCATCTGATAAATCTTTAGAATAATATGAATGTTCTACTGTATCCATTATACATGAACTTGTTATGAATTGGACGAGTAAATAAATATATGATGAAATAAAACTGCTTTTGCCATTATTCAATATATGTGGAAAATTTCTTATTTTTGAATTAACTTTATTTATTTCAGAATTGAGAATTTAACAGAAAAAAAAACAATCTTTTAATTTGAAATTGAACTTTTTAAATTTGAAGTTGACCTGTTTTAATTTGAAATAGAACTGTTTTAACTTAAAGTTGACTTTTTTAAATTTGAACTTGACTAATTTTAATTCGAAATTCACTTCCTTTAATTTGAAGTTGACTAATTTTAATTCGAAATTCACTTCCTTTAATTTGAAGTTGACTAATTTTAATTCGAAATTCACTTCCTTTAATTTGAAGTTGACTAATTTTAATTCGAGCTTGACTCTTTTTAATTTGAGGGTAAAATGGTGTAGTTAGCCTATCGGACATGCGGGCTTTTTCTTTGATTGGAATTCAGAGTGGTAATAGAAAGAACGGAATTAAATCTTAAATTACATATTATAATAAAACTACAGAACCAAATTTGAAATAGTTAGCAGTTTTATAATCAGTAACCTTAGTTCTAATGAATAGAGAGAAAAAAAAAGAGTGGAGGGGACCTTTAATGGTGTGGAGTATTGGAACTGAAAACATTGTATTTTCAGACGAAATAGGATTTTTCGAACTTAAGCTTAATCGAATATCACTCTTTTTTACATCACCGCTTACAAAATGTCGGCTTATTATCATAAAAAAAAACAATTTAGTTAAAGGTCCCCTCCAAGCAAATTCTATTTAGTGTTTCAATCAATCAATGCAGTAAACCACATGAAATTTGCTTACATATTATGTTTATATATTCTTTTAAAGGTTTTTAACATCAATACACTACAATTTACCTGGTTTACTTCTGAGTTGCTAATTTAAGTCCATAGAAAAAATTTGCTCTCCGTTGTTTCGAATGTCATGTATATAGGTAGGTATAATTAATTCAATAGTAGATATTCGAAAGAAGGTTAAAACAGGAGAAAGCTTTTTACTAACAGCTTAAAGGGTGCGTCTATTTTTTTTTATAATATGCTAAATAGACATCGATTAGTAACGGATATGAAATATTTCGTCTCAAATCACTTCGCGAAAAAAGTGTCGCTTTTCAAAATAAATATTTTTTTGTTAAAATAGTCATTATTATATTAGAGTAATTATTAATATACTTATAAACTCTTTTCCATGAAATTAATGGAAAGGATTTAAATAATAAAACTATCATTAAGATTTAAATTAGCTTCAAATGTGAAACTGAATTAATTTGAGAGTTCATACATATTTGTTTTTAATTGATTCTTTAAAAATTAACTTGAATATTTAATTTCTACAATTAATTTGAAAATACTTGAAAAATGAATACTGAATAATTGAAAGGTGTATGTGCTGTTGCTCTTTATATCGGCGCATATACATATACCTGTTTTATTGTTTTGGTGTTTTTTGGGTCATAATAATATTGATTATAAATTAATAAGAATTGAAATATGTAATCAAACATTTACGAATTTGTTTTCAATAAAAAAATCTATTTAATTAATAATTTATTTTATAATAATAATGATTATTAAATTATTAAACCATAATATGGCAAGGGCAAATTGGATTTTTTTCCCCTAACATTTAAACTAAGCAGAACATTTTTTCTATCGAAGTATGTGCTCATGTGTCTCCAAATACATTCCACACCAGCCCGCATGAAAAAGGTACTAAATATTGTTGAGTACTACGAGGGTATTTCCTACAGTCTTTCAAAAGTGACTGACTAACTGTTCTTATTGCTTTCATTCACCTCTGAGGGTCGATAGCTTGTCCCGGGTCAGTATGGGTCTTCTTCGGTCAAACATTGCAATACGTTTCTTCGTTAATGACCAATATCACTCTTGTCAAAGATTAAACAACTAGAACATATCAAATACTGTTTATTAAACGTACATACTTTCATTACTCAGTTTTAATTCATTTACCTCTATAGTTGAAGTTCTCCGTTATCTAACAATGAAGTGTTTAACTGAAGAAGTGAGTTACTGCTCAGTAAGAGTTAGTCAGTTGTCCTGTGTGTGTGTCAGGTGTGCCTTACCTTGCCTCTTCACTGGAGAAAGAGAGCTATTGGTGTTAATTACTCTGTGAATCTTTATGGAGAAACTTTATTTTAATGAACTATTAATTGAAATAATTAGCATAACTTTATTAAGCTCTCCTATACCTACTGCTATATAGGTTATACATTTCTCTATATTGCTAACATTGATAACTTTATATAAGTTATCTGATAGAAAGATGGTATATAAAAGACAGAATTAATCTAATTCAGTTTGGAATATATTTGATACTTCCTTCAATATATAGATTATAGATCTAGTTGACTATTTTATTTCACAATTTTAAATCGTGGTAAAAATATTTGCCTCCTTTCCACTACTTTTCCAATATAAAGAGAAGATAAAGTGCATACCATTTAGCGATGTTTTCACTGAGCAGTATTGCTTTTGTGTCAAGTCATGTTATTATTGGTGATGTTAGTTGTGCTGAGGTGGTGATGTTAGTTGTACTGAGGTGGTGATGTTAGTTGTACTGAGGTGGTGATGTTAGTTGTATTGAGGTGGTGATGTTAGTTGTATTTGTATTTTGTATTGTATCTACTGTTCATGGATCATGATGGTGAATACATTTGCATATTTAATGCGTATTTTCGACTGCTGTTATTGGCAGTTAAGTGCAGTACATTGGCAGACAGACGGTAGGCCATTAGTTAACCTAAAAATAATCCAATGATATTGATCATATTGTTCAAAACACTCAGTTTTGGGTAAGACAGTAGCTACTCCATTATAATGATATTTGTTAGTAAGAAGGAACCACTAAAGACAAGTGTTGTTTCTATGTGCATAAATATATTTAACTACTTAATATTCAGCATTAAAAATACCTTATAACTTACTAATTACTAATGTAATGTGTCTAAGCACCTGCTAGATAAATTTTAAGAGATGATTCACTTCACCTTTAACATCAGTACAGAACTGCTATCAACGTTAGAATATTAGAATATATATTGATTTGGTATTTTTGTTATGGATAAAAATTAATAATGGTATTGTTGTATTTAGACAATAAGTTGAATTCTCCACACAGTGAATTGTTGGTTGTTACATTGTACATGCACACTCAGTGGCAATGCATAGGGGAGGGTGGTCATCAATGGGACACTGGGAACAATGGGACATGCTAAATAACTTTTTTATTTGAGGGTAATTTTCAACAAAATCGTAGTGGTAAATTAGGCATACTTCAATGTATTTACTCGCATTGCATTCAGCGGTCGGAGTGCAGTCAGCCCTGTGTAAAAGCCGAAACGTGTTTTAGAGGTGGGGAAACTAAATTTTTCGTACTATGTTTCAATTGTTATATATCTGTTAATTTAACATATAATGCTCACGGCATTTTTACATAATATTAAGTAATATGTAAAATATGATCATATGAAAAGATTGCCTTTTTACTTTTGTAGTTGAGCTGCTATACCAATTTGTTTTCAAAATGGCGTCATAGTGATCATTGGGACAGTAAATTTGGTTAACAATGGGACAGTGCCCTATTGTCAACCAAGCTGTCTAGTTACTCCATATGAATCAATAAATATCTATTTTTGATACAATAACGTGAACTGTAGCTTCAGGGCTTCTGATAGAAACAGAGCTTCCAGCTGAAGTGGGACTTTCGACCATGTTCAAGGGCTTTAGCAATCTGAGGTGATCACAAAGCACTGCATAGAAAACAAATTTCACTAATAAAAAAAAGACGCAGCATGATTGCAACGGATACACCAGAGAAAGAAGAGCTTTCTGCTGGTGCCACTAAGGATAAGGCATTCGAAATCACTTCATGAAGTGTCCGCCGTAGATGGCCTGTGAACTATTGTTCTTGGTCTGGTATAGAACTCTCAATTTAACTGATCCATTCGTCTGAAGAACTTAAATCTGTACCAAAAACGTTGGAAATGAAGGTTTATGAACTAGAAGAATTTGATTCGATTTGTAAAACGTATTCTGTTGGCCATAAGCATGAAAAAGATAAATACGAAATATATATGTTAGGGGAAGATTCGAGTGCAATGAGCTTAATTTTACAAATGGTTCTGACATGGCATCGGTGAGGCTAGAGGACATTAAACTGATATTATATGATCCAACTGAGTGTGGGACAACATGAAGAGATAATTCGAACTTGAAATTTGACCATAACCTAAATAATATACAAGTTTGATAAACTGTCCCATCGTTCACCAGGGTATGTCCCATTGTTCACCAGTGCTGTTATACAATGGGACAATTTTTTTTGTTTTTTATTTAATTTTTTTCTAGTCAACAGAATATGTGATATCATTCGAATTAGTTTCATTTTATAAAGGAATATCTATATTACACATGGATTTTTTATTTTTCATACTTTGCCCATAGTAAATGAAATATCAATCTTTCTGTGATTTTTGTCCCATTGATGACCATCCTCCCCTACACCTATACAGTATACATACACACTCAGTGGCAATACACACACCTATACAGTATACATACACACTCAGTGGCAATGCATACACCTATACAGTATACATACACACTCAGTGGCAATACACACACCTATACATACACACATCCCAAAGTAAAGGCACGCTTTTTCACATTCATAATACCGACTGTTAGAAACTTCATAAAAATTCATCCTCTTTGATCTCATTTACAGCTTAAATATTCATTCAATTGACATTATCTCTTTGTTGCATAATTATTAATATGTTTTTTATCAAATTTTGACTCCTTATCATTAATTATGACATCATTTTTATAATAATAAATTAACTAAAAGAAAACTCACTTGACCAATGTACAGGGTCATTCTTGTGCGATAGACTGTTTAGAATATTGTATATTTTCAGTCAATATTACACTCTATACGTGACAGTCTGTGGCCTGTAAATATGTACCACTAGACTCGTGAACTTTCTGTGGTAGCAATAAATTACATAATAGGATAGAGGAGTCTACCTCTCCTTTATCCTTAATGTGTGACTTAGTACACTTTATCTACCATTGAGACTTATAAAAATGGTAAAAATATATACCACTAGACTTCAAATGGATAATTCTCTACACAACAAATATTCAACAATCTATTGTCTTTCTCCCAATTTCGCAGTATGTTATTAATTTTTTTATTATACCATGTGTATAAAAGTTGTGCCGATCCATAACTAGTTGATTTAAGAGACATGAAGAGAAGAAGGACTCGTAGAAGAGGGGACAGTGAAAGTACGCTTTATGCACTAGGTCGACTACTCATCTACCACAGGTCACCGTGACGACCCAGCGTATGGATGGCAAAAATAGACCTACACACTAGTACACAGTCATTCTGTTTACCAATGGATAAGAAACCTACACAGTTATTCTGCTTACCCATGGATAAGAGACCTACACAGTCAGTCTGATACCCATGGATAAGAGACCTACACAGTCAGTCTGATACCCATGGATAAGAGACCTACACAGTAAGTCTGCTTACCCATGGATAAGAGACCTACACAGTCAGTCTGCTTACCCATGGATGAGAGACCTACACAGTCAGTCTGCTTACCCATGGATGAGAGACCTACACAGTCAGTCTCCTTACCCATGGATAAGAGACCTACACAGTCAGTCTGCTTACCCATGGATGAGAGACCTACACAGTAAGTCTGCTTACCCATGGATAAGAGACCTACACAGTCAGTCTGCTTACCCATGGATAAAAGACCTACACAGTCAGTCTGCTTACCCATGGATGAGACACCTACACAGTCTGTCTGCTTACCCATGGATAAGAGACCTACACATTCAGTCAGCTTACCCATGAATTAGAACCTACATAGTCATTTCATTCTGCTTACCCATGAATAAGAGATCTAAACAGACATTCTGATTACCCATGGATATAGCAAGGCAGATGGAAGAGGAGGTAGAAATTGTGGAAATATAACCAAAGAAAGCTGGAAACCTAAAACAGAACAAAAAGGAGGCCTACCGATATGGATGTAATTCCGCTGTAATGGATGCTATTTAAATATTGTTTCTTTTCTCATTTATAAGCTATAGAAATACAATATTATTTTTCTATTGTCTCTGAACTATGACACAACAATTAATATCAATTTCTAATTTACTACAACCTCAGCAATGAAGAATCAGATCTGAAAGTTCAGAGATTCGAATCACGTGACACTCCTCTCTCGGATATGCAATCAGAAGCTTTCTCTCAGAGAGTGGCCTGTAGAATGTAGATCATTGCCATGCTTCTCTATGACGTCATAGCAATGTTACGTGACATGCCTCTCTTGACCAATCAGAAACTTTCTCTCAGTGTGTCCATTAGATCATTGCCATGCTTCTCTATGACGTCATCTCTTATCTCTTTTCAAGGGTGTGACTCATACCTGAAGATTGGTGAGAAAGGAAGGAAGTTAATGCTATTGTAACAATAAAAGATAACTGTATGCATTGGGAAAAATTAAGGCGTTATAAGTTTATTAACCAAAATAAGAATTTCTTTTTGTGAGAAATGTATGTCACACCTGCATTATTTACACATGTATGAGTGTATGTGTTTGTGTGTTAGGCTCACATATTTCCGGTGTAGCTTTAGATTATAATGCACAGAGAATTTCTAAAATAGGGTTTGCCGTTTGTATTTTTATCATCAAATATAGAACTAATAAAGCAGTGAATATTAATAAAATATGAGTAATGCTTATGAATAAAATATGAATTCTCAAATCGATTACATATTCCAAGCCCCAGCATGTATATAGTATTTATATTATATTTAATATGCATTCTCGTCTCTAGCTTGAAATTCTTATACATGTGAGAGCTTAGAAAACATATCAATAATACTGGAAAAAATGTTGAGTGTCAAATCGGTAACCATTCGACATATTGCGTTATTTTTTATTTAAAAAAGTTTTTAAATAAAAAGAAATAAGTCTTAAAATTTTTTATGCATTTATTTTTTTGGTAACTTTCTTCGTTTCAGATAAAATAGTAATTTTTAATTCATTTGATTTAGTATTAAAAACCTTATTGGTAAAATTTGTATAATTGTGACCAATCAAATTAAGTGATTTGTTACTGTGAATAAATTTCACTCATTATTTATAGTCTTCAATAAATTGTTTGAGTAATTCAGTTGTAGAGAGAGAGAAAATGTCCTCCCCCTTCATCCACACCCCCCACTCCCACCAGCGGTACCCCCTCCACTACTCCAAGGCAGACATCAACTCTTCAGAGTTCTTCAGAATTTACAACCCTGACATTCTGAGGTCCACAGAGTGTACGCAGCGGGTGCTGGAGTTCCGACCATCCGTAACGGAGTTCCTGGAGAGTGAGTACATTGGTTAGGGTACATTGGTACATTGTAAAAGGTAGGGTACATTGGAATGGATACTTCAAATAAATAAGTTTAAATTATTATAAAGAATCACCCCCATATATCATACTAAATAATTTCCCTGTACAAATTACCTATAATTTCCCTATATAGTCTGAGCTGTAAGTCAACCATGCCTTGGTATATTTTTTAATGGAATCTTATAAGCACATCTCAACATAATATTATTGATGTTTCTATATGTATCCTGCTAATCTTATCTTTAATTCATCTTCGTAATCCCCTTCAGTGAACGTTAATGAAATATTTCCAAAGGTATTCTATATATTTAACATGTACATATTAGCACTAAGTGACACCATCACTTTATCTATGAAATGTGAATAGATAAGGTACATTAATGTCCCCTGAATGTATTTACATAGAGATAAGATATTGAGTCAATTTATAGCAATTAATGTAAGACTTGCAATAGAGACAATATTCTCGAATGTTCTTGAAAATGGTTTCTATATAAATTCCCCCGCGGAAAATTTCAGAACGGAAAATTCCACCACGATTATTGAAATGCAAAAATGAGGTAGAAAAAAAATGGATTTGCATTAATGAAATACTATGACGCTAAGGCAGAGTAAGTGTGGTGCAACTTCTTTACGAGAATATAATTCTGTACACACAGATGAGAAGGTAGGAAAAAAAAAATAGGTGTCTCTTTGGAAACGAACACAATTTCTTTTCAAGATTATATTACAGACAATTACACGAACTCTTTTATGTTTTCCTGTATTCCTTCTCTTGATGTCATATCTACTGTTGATTCGTTTGAAAAATAAAGAGCATCATTTATATCAATACCTGTCTCAGCTATGAAGAAGACTGTTAATTAACATTGTTAATTTCTCTTTGAACTTCGGTGTCTTCCTTCGTTCTTTCATTGAAAATTGCCAGAGTTATTCCTGTATTTAATATTGGCGACAAAGAAGATAAAATCAATAATAGACCCATTTCGAATTTATCTGCTTTTAGTAAAATTGTGGAGAAGATAGTACATGGGCATTTGGACAAGTAACATTATACATGTAGTTACTTAAATAAATATTCCATGCATATTACATGATAGACAATTTGAATTCAGATCTGAAAAATATATTACTCATGTTATATTGAATTATCTTTATTATATGTATCCATTTCTTGACTCTAATAATTCTATTCTTTCTGTATTTATATTCTTTTCCAAGGTTTTTGATTGTGTAGATCATTCAATATTGTTATTAAAATTGTATTACTATGGTTTTAGAGGCTTAAGCTATGACTGGTGTCAGATAAGACGTTTCTCTGGGCAATACTTCATCTAGTAATTCGAGTGGTGACACATTAAGTACCCCAGGAAAGCGTCCTTGGTCCTTTGCTGTTCAACATATTTATCAATGATTAGCCAAATTCTTCAGATGAGTTTAACTTTACTCTATTTGCAGATGATACCACATCATCACTAAAGTTTGATCCTAACATTCATCACAATAACTCGAACAAAGATAACAATTAATGTGGAAAAACGAAAAAGTTAACACTCAACCAGACAAACATGTTATGATATTTGGTAATTCAATATAGTAATTCATCAGATACTCCAATGATTATGTTATTAGTCGGGCCAAGATTTAAAATTCCGTTTCCGCGAGCACTAAAAATATTACCTCCTAGTCCATATTAAAAAAGACTGAAACAGCACCTGAATATACTCACGAATGTAGTGTTCAATAAGGTAGAATAGAAAGAATTAAGTGTTGAATATTTTCTATAGTTTGTCATGATTATTTGTAATTTTCTTTATTTTTGTTTTTAGATCTGTTTATGATGCCCAAAAAGCTTTCAGTTGGCATATCACTGTCTTCAATACTTGCATATGTTTACCTATTTTAACTATTGAACTGTAATTTATAAAACCTCCTCTATTCTTGTATTGTCGAATATTTTTTTTATTTTTCCATTGTTATTGCAACCACCGTTAAAATTATTTGATTTCATTCACATTCAATAAAACATTCAAATTAAAACAGATTTATAAAAATGTATTATTAGTGGTATCTGGACAACAATTCATTTGTGAAATAGTTTAAAAATAATAAATAGATAGGTTATAAGTATCACCCATAGTAACTTGAAGAAAACGGCACTAGGACTTTTCCCCGCCGGACTATTCCCCGCCGGACTTTACCCTGCCAGGACTATTCCCCGCCGGACTTTTCCCGCCTGGACTATTCCCCGCTGGACTTTTCCCCGGCGAATAAAATAATAGTATATTGGGTTATTAAATTATAATTTCGATAAAACAAACCATTTATCAATAGAAGACACATTTTATTAACAGACTTACACAATAATACAGTCTTATTTTTAGCTTTGATTTCCATTGTGTCGATATTGGTCGTTTATATTTTAAGACTGTACATTCGTAAATTTGCATAGAATTAAGATATGATACAAAGTTCAAAACATTATGGCAATTCTAATGGATTGCAATATGTAGCAATTTAGTCTAAGAAGCTACGATTAATTCAGTTTATTTCTGCTCTTAAGTTATACATATCGCGAATTTATTATTTTATTTGCCAGTTATTATTAAAAATGTTCATCTATTTACATCTAGTTCAAATATGTACTTTTCCATTTAATTGTAGTTTATTAATAATCTATATATTTTATTTTAAATATTACACTTAATATTGGCTTCTTTTTATAGTGTCTTTTTTTCTATTATGCTTATTTAATATTTATTCCTTAAAGAACTTACAATGGATTTACCATTATTATGAAAATACATAAGTTAGAGGGTAGAAATCCTTAAATCAAGACTTTTCAAGTAGTCAGATTTGAGGACGATTTAGATATAAAGTCGTAGCTTCATTTTCTCTTGAAGTCTCCAATGAAAACTAATTATTGAATGAGTAACTAAAAACGGGTTTAGTTCATGGAGTTGGTGAGTGACCAATTTTCCATGCAACAATGTTTAAAAAAAATCCAAAAAATTGGCTAGTTGCGACGACAGACTTTGATTTACAATTTCGCGGCAAACGATTTTTTTTTCATAAAAACTAATTAAAAATTCTTAATATCAAATTGTCTTCCAAGTTTTAAATAAATAAAAAATAAGCGGGGAAAAGTCCGGCGGGGAATAGTCCGTTTCCCGAAGAATACATTATCGAACTTTTCCCCAACTGGACCACTATCTAACCATTTACATTTAACATTTTATGGCATCATTCCACTGAACCT
Organism: Caprella mutica; assembly: GCA_947561585.1. Taxonomy (NCBI): domain Eukaryota; kingdom Metazoa; phylum Arthropoda; class Malacostraca; order Amphipoda; family Caprellidae; genus Caprella; species Caprella mutica. The sequence goes on along the minus strand of CANNZV010001629.1, from coordinate 101,633 downwards.
AAAAAAAATTATACTTCAATTATATACTGTTTATTATTGAAAATAATTAAAATTTCCTTATGGAACTTTCCGCTGGGGAATTTGCCGGACATTGAGAAAAAGGTTAGCAGCTGTAATCAGTCTGGAAGGGATCATTCTAGTGCGCATCTGGGGTGACTCTTGCGAAATCACAATCTCTAAAATGTTTTAAGCAAATCAGATGAGAAGCATCAATTATAATCTAGAACACTATGAAGTTTCTTCCACTATGAAGGAACCTATTTAAAATTCTTAATTTAGACGCACGTAAAAATCTCATTTGAATATTCTTCTATGAGATATGATTTATTTTCACTTTCTAATAACTGTTTTGTATTGCAGATGTCGAATTCAAGCTTTGCAATTCAAATAAGATCCAAGCAGGTTTAATAAACTGTGTGAACTTCTGATTACTATTATTGAAACGGCATTAACTTTCTCTCGTGCCTAGAATCACTCCGAAATGATTCACGACTTCGAGTGATTCTTGCATAAAAAAGCTGGTACCGTATGTATACAAAGAAAGTCCAGAAATCGGAATACAAAAAAATTATTAGAAATGGAATTTCAAAAAATGATTCTGCTGTCGAACAAATTTTTCTAAAGTATATATCTTGCTGATTTACTTAACTATGATGAAACATCATGGTTATCTTGAATATACTTGACGCCTATCAAGTGAACTTTTTGGATATTGGGAATGCGCACCAATTACCCAGTAAGAGGCTACAAACGGAAAGAAGAGCACACAATTCGAATAAACATAAATAACGAATAAACAACGTGAAATAACCTGCCCCTCCTATGTTCAACATTGCAGTATTTCTGCTTTCCCGTACATAGGTCATCAGTGAATGATTTCCCCTTTGATAAGTTAATAGGCTATACAAACACGAATGTGTGAAGTCACTGTTCAAACACTTTAAGAGCACCTATAGATGCATATAGACTAGTAAAGGGGCGGGGGGGGGGGGAGCTATATCATTCACTCATTTTATAGTAGTCCTTTCCTATTTTATATTTTTAAGGGTAACTTACGTTATTTATGACGTTGGTCTCTAAGTAAAGGTATTATAAACTCTAAAGTTTTGGTTATTTTATATCTTTGTTAAGGTATTTTCTATACCTACCCTATTTAAGAGTAAATCCAGTCGTGCATTGGTTTTTCCAGTCTAGAGCATATTTACACTAGATAAATCCTTTCTACCCCATGCAAGGGACTATATTAACCCTAGATAAAGCCTTTCTACCCCATGCAAGGGACTATATTTACCCTAGATAAATCCTTTCTACCCCATGCGGGGGACTACATTTACCCTAGATAAATCTTTTCTACCCCATGCAAGGGACTATATTTACCCTAGATAAATCCTTTCTACCCCATGCAAGGGAGTATTCCTAATCCATATCCTCCATTGGCTACAGGGTGGCTGAGTCACCCTAGTGTAAGGAGTTACAAAACATGTTGGTTAACGCACTATTTACTCAGTCAAAACAGGAATTGCTGAAGATCCTCCTTTGAAAATATGAAGCACAACTTCCTCCTGTGTTCACGTTCAGTTGAGGGCTGTGATTGTATGAATATTTCTTTGTTCGTATTTAATATCATTTTTATAAATGTATATGATATCAAATAAATAGGTACTTTCCACTCGGTGGAAATTGAGTTCTTGTCGGAATAGTTGACATATAAATATAGAAATTTAAGAATTATTTCCTGGAGAGTTTATTCTTTTCTTTATAGTTAATAAATTAGAATATTGTGAAATAGAAAAGCACTGTAACTTCACTTTAAACGATATTAGAATGGAGTTGAACATTGTTATTTATAATTTTTATTAATTGTTATTTTTTTTTTATTTTAATTAATAATGACACAAAGGGAATAAGTGAATTTGGTTTTCTAGCTCTCGTTTTCTTCATGTGCATGATAGGTATTCCATGATGACATCAGGTAAATTCTTTAGGCTGTTTTTTCTGGGAGGTAAATCCCCAGTCATTGAAATGTAAAGAGTGAAAGAAAGAGATAACTAAAGAGACTATTTCATGTTTATCTTCTTACCATCTGAATAACAATATAGCAATAATTCAGAATATTCTGAATCTAACTATTCTTTAAATGAATCAATAAAAGTTACTGCAATAATGAAATGCTATATAAACATGAGATTATTTTTTGTAATTACTACAAAGTTGTTCAATTAATTTTATCTTTATTGCATTGACGTCTGGTCTTTACACATGTTTGTGATTACAGACTACAGTACTTCTTCTCTGTCGCTCCAATCGAGATTATTTGAGGTACAATGGAAAATCCATTAACAAATCGGTGGAAATAATTGTCCCAATTGCTATCTTCAAGATGCAATTAAAAGCGAGTTGCTATTTGCAATCTATTGGGAAAAGCAATGAACATCTGCCTCTGTAGCTACATTATTAGGCAGTTGTTTTAACTTTTGTTCTTTAGTTTAGAAATAAGGGCCGTACACACGTTGCATTTTTTAAGTCTTTCCACCAGACTTTTAGCTAAGCTCCTCCTACTTTTTCAACGAGAATATGAGAAAAAACGATGTAATAATTATTTATTTCAGTTGGTATCCATGATACCTGCAACATCTTTCTGACACCCTTCACTATAAATATAGCATCAATAATGATGAATGTGACTTTTTTAAATGATCACCAATTATTTCAAAAGATGGGCTGGTTCACTGATAAGTAATTCGTAAGATGTTAAAGGGGCAGTTCAGTCAAAATCAAACTATCGCCAATTTGGTCCTAAATCGATTTAGTATATTTATTTATGTAACATTAGAATATTCCTTGATTTTAGAAATGTTTATATAAAAAGTATATTGTAAATTAGTGGCGCCATCTGTGGACTGCGGTGGACCGCGTAACTAATCATTGTAGTACGTCGGTTATTAACTTATGAAATGGTGAAAAGAATTTGTGAAATTGAAAACTGTCCTTCGAGACAATTAGATTTAGTTTTGACATGCATTGCATAAATAAATTACCTGTTAATACTGTTGATAGAAAAATTGTTCACATGTTATCAGCTGTAAAATGTAAACAAATAGTACAGAGTGGTGGCGCCATCTGTAGGAGGACGCAGGAACTAAATCGAATTTATAAAATATGATATATATCGCTTATTATATTTTTTTCGACCGTTTAATTCTACAACAATGCTTTATTCTTACTAAGTGATCGTTCAACATTAATATTATGAAAACAAAAATTGACTGAACTGCCCCTTTAAGTACTTTTAATTTAAAGCAATTAATATTTGGGTTTCGTTTAACATTATCGATCCACCCTGTGCACCTACACTATTTATTACCAATGAAATATGCTTCTGGTTTTAATTAACTACAATTTAAAAAGAAGTCATATTATCAAGATATTCTTGTGATTTAACCAAATAGTAGTGTAATGAAATACAGAAGAGAAAAACTGCTTATTCGAATTACAATATTTACTTTCATCATTACAATCAATATTTTATATTTATTGTGTATGCAACTCCAGCTATATTAACAATGCTAATAACACATATTTAATTAAGTAATATTTACTTTTAAACATTACTTAACGATTTAAAACTACGACTGTTTCTAAATCTGCTATTCTATCCCAATACTTTGAGTATTTCAAAATATCTTTAAGCTAGTCATCGTCAGAATCATCTTCCGATGACTCTGACTCCTGGACATGGTTGGTGGTAAGACTCTCCATCTCCCGCACCCTCTGGTGGTGGTTAGTGTCTCTGTACCGGGCCAAGGTGTCCTCATCATTGTCTATCAGCTCCTCCCCCTTCTCCATGTCCATGAACTGCTCCCTCACCTCCTCCAGTCTCCTGAAAAGTGACAAGTTAGTCAGATTGTTGTAAAGGGAGGAGTAGTAGAGATTATCCTTCTGATTTGATCTAAGGAGGTAGGGTAAGTTACGAATCATCGGTTTAGCTTCACATCTTCGGTCATATATAAAAAAAACGATATAATAAAAATAAAAATTAAATGATAATTTTTTTTTCTCTTATATGACCGAAGATGTGGAACTGACGAATAATTCGTAACGTACCCTATACTCAAAGGGAAATAAATAAAGGTTTGACATTATAGTGCAAATGTTCTTAATAAGAAGTCTTCTTCTCACCTCTGTTCTTTCTCTGCCATCAGCAGCCATTTTTGTTCTGTAGACTGGAGAGGCTCTAGCGCCAAGATCTGGAAGGCTTCTTTCAGGTACCCCTCGCACCTTTCCAATTCAGACTGTTTAGGTGATAGTTAGTTAAGTCATGTAGATATGGAAGAGAAAATAAAAACAGAACTGAAGCTCATAATTCGAGGTGTCTCAATCACTTAATCTGATACTATTGATTCCTCATCATAAATGTATTATTTTAAATATCAATGATGCAATTTAACTATTGTGTAATTTCTATTCCACAACAGATATTCTGCACATCATAGTTAATAGCTAATGGAATACTATTTGTATTTTAATGCACACTATTCGCTTTTATCATTGAATAAATTCAATTCTACAACATTTTTAGATATTAACAAAATAACACACGCCTCAATTAAGTCACATGGCAAAGTATATAAATTGTATTCACATGATTCTGAAAATAATATTATAAAATCAATTCTTCCACCTAATTATCATCAAATCAGAGAATAAATGATTATATAATGAGAGTGAGGAGAGAACATCAGGTCAATTAACTTTAGGGAATTTAAGGACTGAAATTATTATTGCATTGAGAAGAAATTATTCCTCTAATATGTTTCGCTAATAATGCTCTTCTTTTTAGTATACCTTCAGGATTTCTTTTGTAATTCTTGCCAGGTTGTAGTCTTGAATAGCCAGGGGTACAGACACTGCTGTAAGTTGCAAAAGGGACACACCTGAAAAAAAAAAATGTCACCATAATATTGATTACCTAAAAGATAATTAAGTAAAAAGTTAAAAGTGCATCGTAATACTGAAGGAAATTTTAAACTTTAAACTTCTGTGAAATTCCTTATTTTTTATTACATCTCCTGCATTACAAAACTTCTCATTCATAAGTTATGAGATAATTGCATCAATTATATAATTTCCTTTATAGATTATAAGTTCGGTACTTCATTTCTTGCTAGTTCTCCTAGTGAGGTAATTATTATCACAAAGCCTCGTCTATTCTCTAATTCAAGAGTTCATATCTAAGTCATTATCTGATTAGAAAAGTCCTTATCTATTATCTCTGGTCTACAGAGTAGAGAATGGGTATTTATTACCAAACTATAACACCAGTGTGTTTATAGCAGCTCTTTTGAAGTAATTCATATTGCAATTGAATATTATAAACTTAAAATCACACCTCCGATAAACGCCTGTAATTACATTGTTGATATTACTGGTGTTGCTTCAAGTAATATCTTTCGATCCGACAGTTCAAGTGATCTGTTGATCCTAACAACAAAAAGTATAATTTAGTAGCCGTCAGAAGGCGTTAATCCTTTTATAATTTATAATTTAAAAAGTGTATTTATAATTATATTATAAAAGTCTTAACCGGAGTAGATCTTAAAGACAAAATATATTTTTCTTTTTTTTTCAAGAGCGAATATTTAACTTTAAATATTAAATTACTATTTTATGATTTGGGCTTGCAAAATAATTTGATAGAAAATTTCAATAAGTTGGTGAAAGAAAAGAAATATGAAGCATGGACGTTGATAATTGTCTATTCCATGCAGCTTGACAATATAGTACTTACACTTATGATCAACAGTATATTTACATCTAGGATTACTTTCTGAAGTGTATACATTCTGAAAGAAAGTCTGAAGTTTCACAAATCTATTTACTTTTCATTGATGTAACGATAACCAAATATATTTATAAAGAAGGAACAAACTGTGACATCAAGATATACCTTAAAAACGTGAGACTATTAAGTATCATTTAAGTTTTTAGGTAATTCTTCCCGATGATAACATAATGGTCAAAGTGTTACCTTCAGACATAAAAGGTATAACAGGAATATATTTTCCTATATTAGAATTTGAGAAACTCTTTCTGATGATAATTTTATATTTGAAGTGCTACCTATTTCGACAGTCTCACCTTTTCTTCTGGTCAAGCCCGGCTCTAGTACCTCATACATGTCGGTCACTCTCAGCCAAAGCTGCTTCTTCAGCCTGAAGGAATCAATGGAGTTGACTGTGGCAAGAGATCTGAGTACAGTAGAAGCTGCGGCAAGCCACGTGTAGTGTTTCCCGTGAGCCTTACTGTGAACCTCCTTTAGAATATGCATTGCAGAATTAACATCAACCACTAAGTCTTCTCTCGAGTATATATTCTGCAGTCCAATTGACGTATGCATGACTTTTACTTGGGGTATACTGAATCTACAAGAACTGCATCTGTAAATCTTTTTCTTGTTCAACATAGGATCTACGAATGATTTAGTACATTTGTTACATTTCAAAGATGAGAAATGTGTATTGAGTTCAGTTCTATCAGTACAGCGAACACACGCACAGTCGAAGTAATAAATGTCGTGGAGGTCCCTCTGTCTCTTCCAGTAAGGCTCATTAGGAGGTACATAACTGAAAGCAAGTGTTTGGTCCTCCAGAACTGGCACAGTTGTTGAAATGTATAATTGACAGTTTTGATCGGACCTCAAGGTTATATTTGGGTGGCATGAATGATTCAATAAGCTTATGTTTGGGTATAATCCTCTTAAATTAATTCCAGATGCACATCTTGTGTTGATACAGTTGGTCATGATGACACCTCTGATTCTATGCAAAGTATCTTCATCGTGGCCTGTGGGACAAACTTTAGTAAAATATCTAACAGCAGCCATATGATGAGCTTCTCCATCATCTTTTCTCCTTTCCCAATGGCTTTCCAACGACATGAGTTTGTTCCATTTAGCAGGATCTCTATCTTGTAAGAGGAGGCATCTCAAAATAACAATCAAGTCATATCTTGGCGTGAAATCACTGTTCACAGGTACTCCTATTTTCTTTTTGTCTTGCGCTAGAATGTGACATTCTTCGATGTGGTTATCCTGATTGGCACAGTCTGGTGAACACATTGGCCATTGACATTTGAAGCACCTGTACAATGTGCACACTGGAGCATGACAGGATAAGCACACAGGAATGGAAGCTGCAGTTGGACCTAAAACTATTGGCTCCTCTTGCAGTATCAATTGTCCAGCTGGAAGATCTTCGGATGCTACTAGGTACCTGAAATCATATCTCTATTAGTCTATCAGAAAAAAAACCGTACTACTGTCATAAACTTTCAAGAATATTTTACAGCATTTGAACATCAGAGTGAATTTGAAAAGGGTAAATCAACCAAAATTTCAACAATTGAACAATTTTTCATTATTTCCTACCTTCCCGCCTGATTCGAGGTGATCATTTTGCAACATGATTCGTCGAGTCCATCTATGCTGTCTGAATTACCATTCGTTTGAAGTAACTTTTTGGCGACATTATTATTCTTTGTCTTTCCATTCTGGGTAAGACATCCAAGACTATCCATGATTTATGATTTCCTAAAATGCTGTTAACACACACGCAGTTTAAGAAAATCAAAATAACTCTGTTGAATAATAGGAGAAATCTAAACATATACATAATACCACTTATTAGAATACAGTTTTAAGTAACAACTTCTAACCCCAGTAGCATTTTTATTGTCACGGAGAAAGAAGTATCTCATGGTGATTCATTTTGAAGTCTAGTCAATATTGAAGGTGTAAAACTCTTTAGTCTACATCCGGGATTTTATTTGTTTGCAAGATCTCATAACATGCCAATCAATCAATATAAAGTATGTAATAGAAAATAAAGTGATTTTACTTAATTTCTTTAGTAATCTGAAGATGTATAGTAATAACAGATGTCAAACATTTTCTTCAACAATGTGCACAAGTTATTTGAAATTCTCAAACCGATTTCATATGAAATGCAAATGATATTTTCTTCATTTAGGTTTTCTGCACACATTTCACCTAGGCTATTTTACAAAATGTTTTAAGTGCAAGTATATCGATTGACTGCAGTGTGTACCATAGTTGCCTTCACCACCACTAAATCTATTAATAACCACACACTCGCCCAATGGCGCGCTTTTCACTAGTAAAGGCATGTTTGCTCGTGTACCCCAGAAGCCAATCTGTCAAGTAACCACTGCCTATGCCAGCAAATACCTACTTGCAAGTCTTGCTGAAATACACCACTCTTTAAGGAGATCATTCTGCCTTCAGTGTTCACTTGGCAAAAAAATGTCGGTAAGATTTTCACGATAGAAAGTAAAACAAATATCGAAGAGAAGAATAATATTTGAAATAATTACCAATGGTAAGCACATACAATAGCTAGTTTACACGTTAATAATATTTTGAATAGTTAAGTTACACGTACCATTGTACATTGTTTTTAACTTTTGTTAGATGTCAATAAAAATCATTGTTAAAAGAAGGGAATTCAATAAATATTAATTGGGTGTTGTTATATAATTCGTTTCAAAAATAATTTATTTTTATGATAACCCAAGTATGAAGAATTAAATAAGTACAATTAATTGAAAAAATTGCTAGGTTCAATATTGCTATTATAAGTTCCTTCACGTTTATTATATCACAAGATTGACGACTGGTTTTTCAAACTTTCATAACTTTTACGATGGGTACATTGAATTCAATGAACTTAGTAGGTATGTGTAGCATTGTATAACTTTGTTTTAAATGTTATCATTTGATTTATTATATTTATTAAAAGTATATCTTGACATGGTCACACCATACATTTTATTTCTTTCTTCATAAACACTATGACATGCGTATTAATAATAGTGTATGTCTGTGGTGTAGTAATTCATCAAACTTTTGGACGACTTTCAATGCAATGAACTAACTGCATATTTATCTAACCCTCTTCTGCCCAGTAAGTGACTCTTCCGCGCTAAGTAGCGTGACATTCCTCTGCCTAGGCAGGAGGGGGTTAAAATACCCCACAGAGTCTATTGAAGGTTAGTTACGAGGGTAGTCACTCTCCTCTCTTGAATCATTCTCTAGTCACTCTCCTCACTTGAATCATTCTCTAGTCACTCTCTCTAACTCTGTAACTCTCAAAACACACTCACTTGAATCATTCTCTACTCACTTCATTCTCTCTGTTACTTTCAATCTATCAACTCTATTAATTAATTAATTTCTACATTTTTTAAAGAAATTTAGAATAAGATTCAGTTTCTAATCCCCTACGCATTTAGTTACCTTTTTCATTATCTACGCAATTATCTACATTAAAAAGTCTTACACTAACAAGAGGTAAATAACTCCATAGAGTTCATATAAATTAATATGAATTGACAAGCTTCAAGTGACGTCACAATTTACTAACGAATTCATGCAATCATATCAGTTTTTCTTTAAAAAAATACTCTATAAAATTGTAAAACCTTTAATTTTTATCGCTGACAAAATGGGCACATCAAGTCATGCAGTTTCACTATCAATGTTCAGTTGGATTTATTATGTAAAAAATGTTCATACTTCCTAGTTCTAATATACATCAGTGAACCGAACAAAATGACAGAGTAGACGAGTATAATTTTAACTAACCAAATGATTCTTATTATCCGGTAAAAGAAAATAAAATATACATTTAACAAACGTTAGATAATATTTAGTATTCATTTCGATAGCAATATTTATTTGTAATACAATAATTACACTTTGGAGACAGGAAAGAACTGCATGTTGTGACTCGTCCTTTCGCCGAAAACACATTCACCGCACGACACTTTAACACTATACGTTATAAATATAAAGTCATATTGCTACCTAAGGTTAGGTTAGCGGTCCGGGTTGGGGGGGGAGGGAGGTTGGAGGGCTTGCCACCATCCCCCGGCCACGTTTGATAATGACAAAATGTATTCTTTAATGTTTTTTTAGTGTAAAACAAGTAGTATACTTTATTTAGGTAAATAATTGTCATACTTTCGGCGAAAGTGTCTTCGGCGAATGTGTTATTCGGCGAAAGTGTCTTCGTCGAATTGATCTAGTCCTAGATCCACTTCATGTACAGTCTGAGCATTAAAAATGACCAGTTTTAAAACGTTTATTGTACGTAGAATGTATTGATTAACATATAAAATTAAAATACATTTTTAACCCTAAAATCCTTCGTTTTGCAAGTTAACTACATTTACTTTTTTTAAAATATCTGTCGTTAAATGGCCACCACGAACTGCTAAACATTGATGTATATTATTTTGATGGTTGAAGACATAACTCAGTAGCGTTGTAGAAGCAAATTGGTTGATCTCTTCCATGATGTTTGTTTTGAGGTCTGCAGTTGCGGAGGGGTTATTTTTGTAAAATTTGCTTTTAACGTAACCCACAAATAAGAATCATGGACTGTTAGGTCAGTAGACCTGGGCACTTGTTCAATATCAACAAATTTTGAAATCAACTTGTCAGGAATCCTCAAAGCAGCAATTGAAACTCGTGCTGTGTGTCATGTGGCACCTTCTTGCTGACAATAATAATGATCAAATTCTTTTTTGATACTATAGGGAAAAAATAATCATTGGGCATCTTTAAATAACGTTATGATTTAACAGTGACTGCAATTTCAGACATCATCAAAAATAGGGTCCAATAATTTTACGCGCCGTAACTGTGACCCGTTGAGAATGGAGAGGTAAGGCATGGATATTTGTAGGGTTTCGACATGCCTAAACTCCAGAATTTTGTTTGTTAACAGTACCATCCAAGCAGAAATGAGCTCCGTCTGGCATCATAAGTTCTTTCGTGAAATTAGGGTTCATTTCCTTCATTTCAATAAAGGACGAAGCAAGTTGTCTTCTTTTGTAGAAATTTGCTGTATGCAGTTTTTGAACAATTTGTATCTAATAGGGTTTCAACAATAAGTCTTTCCAAAGAATTTTTAGAGCAGAACCGTAGCTAATCCTCTCTTGTTGTACACTTTGGCTAACTGATGAATTCGGAGTCATTTTAACAATAAACATGATCGCTGCAACGTTTTGCTTTGTCCGTACAGTTTTCAATCTTCCAGTTGGCTTTCGATGTGAAATATTGCCAGTAGTTTGGAAGTTTTTGACACACCGCTCAGTAACTTATACGGAAAAGGAACATTTGTTTTGCTGAACTTGAACCTGGTCTTGAATGCTCGTTGAGCTGCAGTGACACTTTTGGAGAGAAGAAACTGATGTACTGCGAAGATTAGTTGTAGCATCGAATATCCAGCCATGATAAAATAGGTTTGAATTTACTTTTCTCATCGCGCATTGGAACAAAGCATAGACACGGTTGTATTTTCAAAAAAGTTACTGTCCTCTTTCAATTAGCGTATAAAAAATTATGAGTTGTTGAAGTCATATTGACTGTATCGCTGTTTTAAAATGCCCATTTTTAATGCAAACCCTGTATTTAAGCCCTGCTTGCATTTATGTTCTACATCACTGCACTTTCTGCCTGTAACTATGTACAAGTGAATAATTGATGGCGAGTCAAAGCACGCATTTCTTTGATGGGACTCACTCTCTTACTCTCTGCCTTACTCACACTCATACTCACTCTTACTCATCTCCACATGATGGATCATAGTGCTAATAATAAATACTGGCAGCTTTATAAGCTTTCATGTCAAGTAATGTCTTAAATTAATTATCTTTTCTTAAGTTATTTTTATGGTTGCTATTTGTGGAGTAAGTTACATTTAGAATTCAATAATTAAGCTTAAATATTAAAATCAATCCTCTATTTACAAATAATATTTCACATTCGATATTTTTAAATGAAATCTGTGTGAAATTTCATTTTAAAATGGCCTGTGCATTATTTTCATGTTATAGTCAATTTACGACAACAAATACGCAGAATAATTCCTATCTCTTTTTTTTCTTCTTCAAATTGCGTGCTACTCAAACTAAAATAATTATCTGAGACACACAGGAATTAGAGGAACGCATCCACTAAAATTCACAGGAAGAACATGAAAAACTAACCGAGAAACTTCCACGAAATATTGTGAAACACAAATATAATCTTCATTGTTTATATTTGTGTTCTTCGAAAAGGCGCCAATGGGCAAAATTTCTTTCAAATTACTTTATAATATTAAACAAACGTCAATTGTGCTTTACTTCATAAATGTTTGAATGTAATTACAACAAAAAAATGTGTTTCCCAAGCAACCATGACACATTGTGCCAACATGGGCACTAGATGGTTAGATGGGCAAGAGATGGCGGACTGAAAAGTAGCCTAGAAATTACATGGGGATAATTTGCTTTTCAATCTCATGGAATGTTATCTTGGGAGAAGGTTGGTTCAATGTGGCGAATCCATCCCATTGAATTGTCATATTGGCCCAACCTGATTAATATATAGCTTATCAACATTATATGGCTGAAACTTGCTTAACATATTGGCAACATCTTTGGGCAAGATGGTTTCAACATAACAGCCCATGCTGTCACCATGTTGGCCCATTTTGCAAAAAAAACACACAGTACCAATACGATTTGTCAATTTAATGCCCGCATGGGCCCCATTAACTTGTGTTGCTTGGGATATTATCGTCGAGTCAAATCTCACGTGCATATTGACAAAAAGTTATTTTTTACTGATATCCCATAATCTTATTCATGAATTGATTGTTGTGAAGATACAACGAAATGCGAAAATATTATTTATCTTCAACTCTTTCATTTGGCTAACTTGAGATGAATTAAAAAGTCACCTGTTTCAAAAAAACAGATCATGAGTAAAATAATCTGTTCATCTTATTATAATCAAATGGTAATAATTTTTAACTTTCATCAAATGTTAATGTTTGTCATTAAAATGAATATCCCCGTGTGAACGGAGCATTACGCTGATAAAATGAATTCATTAGAGAAATATCTATCCCTCAAAAGTCTTTTTCACTCCATACTAAAAAAGCTGTTGCTGAAGGATACATCGAATGCATGTCTTGGCTGTATAACTAGGTACTGTTTCTTCAGTGTGTCCCACTATACCTTTTTTAGGCATTTGTCTCTGCCAAACATAATAGATTGACAGCTGACTGTCTTATCAGAGAGTGATGAGAGGGAAGAAAAGGGTTACGTGCTTTCAATTTATTATAACTATTATACAGTTCGCTTTCTTACTTTTATCCTGTTTGGTTGTTCCTAATTTTGAAACATTTTAAGTGGAAAAGAATCGCTCTCTAGCGAATATTATTTTCATAAAATATTCACTAATAAATTATTAATTGATTGATTTTCAAAATCTTTCTCTATCGCTTATTTATATGTAATATTATTTTAATAGATTGATACTATAAATGCTACCAAGTCAAAGACTGAGGGTAAATCACACTCAACTAAATATTCCTCATTTACAATAGTCTCCGATCGAGTAAGCGAGAGTTTTCTATGAAAGAAACAGAAGAAAATATTCATTTTCATTTCCAATGCCATACTATTTTAACAACTGTTACAACTTTGTGTGTGTTTCTTATTTTCTAATTTTAATTGAATGATAAAATGAAACAGTTAAATTCTTAATGTCCATATTTTACATTTTTAGTATTTTCATTTGTTAGTGAAATTCAGTATTCACTGCAACTTATACCACTAATAGAATCAGATACGAACAGAGTTATGTATCTTGTAACAGTGTTATGTATCTTGTAACAGTGTTATGTATCTTGTAACAGTGTTATGTATCTTGTAACAGTGTTATGTATCTTGTAACAGTGTTATGTATCTTGTAACAGTGTTATGTATCTTGTAACAGTGTTATGTATCTTGTAACAGTGTTATGTATCTTGTAACAGTGTTATGTATCTTGTAACAGTGTTATGTATCTTGTAACAGTGTTATGTATCTTGTAACAGTGTTATGTATCTTGTAACAGTGTTATGTATCTTGTAACAGTGTTATGTATTTTGTAACAGTGTTATGTATCTTGTAACAGTGTTATGTATCTTGTAACAGTGTTATGTATGATGTATCTTGTAACAGTGTTATGTATCTTTTAAATAATTAAACGTAACACTAGAAAGTACCAAAATCTAGCTAACTCTTTTATACCACATCTAATTATCAATCACTTGTTTAGTAGTATAGTTTATACATGTATTATGTAGGTATGTATTTTATGTAGTCACTGTTAATTTGTTAAAAGTTTCTGTTATAAAAAATAATTTTTGAACCAACATTGCTTATAGTCCAATCTGAATAATACTATGCATGATTACTGCAGTTACCGCAAAATAGACACCACAAAAATATGTCTCCGTTTTCTATGTTTATGCATTGTAAGAACTTCGAGACCGAAGTGTAATAAAAGCGGGAACTGCCTATATATGTTAACTTAAAAAAAAGTATTCAGTTTTACTATTTTACTGTTGCCGGCCAGCAGGAGCAGAAGAAGATTACAATAAGAATTATGCCAAAGACCATGAATTTCTAATTACCATCTACAAAGGATATTTTCAACTTTTATATTGCAGAATATATATAAATAATATATAATATAAAATATATACTCATTATGAATATAATTCAAAATATAAAATCTCGTGGATGAATTGTCCGTGGATGAAATGTCCGTTCGCGAAATGTCAGTTGGACGAAATGTCCGAGTACGTCCAAATGTACAGAGTGTCCCCAAAAAACGGAACCCAACTTTAAAGTAATATATTTCAATAACGACTGAAAGTAAATGATTGCTTCTGGCATTATTTTGTTTGTTAAAAACTTCTCCATTCACAGTTAAATTTTCATAAAGTTTTATTTATATTTGGGAATGTTAATTATAACTATTTTATTGATGGGTGGTGAAAATAGTTTGGAGCAAATGGTCAGATGACGGGCAATGAAGTAAGTTCAAACATAAAATCCTTACTATAGACAACAATTCCATTAATAAAACAGATTCATTTCAAGGTATTAAAAACATTCAAATAACTATTGACAATCTGGAAAATTGTGATGGAAGTACAAAATGGAAGGCACAAATTTAATCTTTTTTGACAATTTCTACAGATTGTCAATATTTTATAAGAGTAATAATCATTGAAATCTTTTAAAACCTGGAAATAATTTACTGTTGTTGTTGTCTAATAAAGATATTTTAAATGTTTGAAATTATTTCATTGTCCGTCTTCTGACAATTCGCGCAAAACCATTTTCACCACCTATCAATAAAATCGTAATAACAATCATAAAAAAAATCTCATGAAATTTTAAAGCTGGATAGAGAAGTGTCCAACAATCAAAAAGATTTCAGAAAGAAACATGTACCTTTAATAGTTATTGAAATATACTACTTTAAAGTTGTGTTCCGTTTGTTTTGGTACACCCTGTAAATTCTTTTATTTCTGTGGATATCCCTATTTGGTATATTATATCCCTGTACATCAATTAGAAACGAGTTATCATCACCTTGGTACTTTCTGTCAATATTCCTAAATGATGCTGTGACAGACATCTGACAAACATCTTCTAGGTATGTTAGAGCTGGTTAAACCATATCACTTTGCTATCATGCCAACTATTTTCACTATCTTACAATCTCATCTAAAATGTACGACCCTTCAAAGTACTCCCCGCAAATTGTAACTCAATTAATTCAATTCATTATAATCTACTTACTATTATTATTTGCAACACATTATTATCTTCAATAATTTGTTTTAATGTTCAGTGTGGGTATAGATTGCCACCCTGAAGAGCAGAGTACTCTATAGCTTATATTAATAGCAGTCAATGTTCAAAATAAGATGATAATGAAAATAAAGTCAATGCCAAAGTATGACATTGTTATTATTGGCAGAATGGCACTTAATAACAGACTGTAAATTCATACCTAACAAATACAGTGATTCAAATAATTAATTAAGGCTTATCATAATATGTCAGATAAAGAAAATAAGTCTAAAGATATGTTTTTATTAGTGTTATAGACGTTATTTAGCAAGTGATTTTATTTGATAATCTACATTAGATGAACTCTATATTCTTTAGGGTACAAATTATTTAAATTTGTAATGCCTCTCAAGATAAGAAGTACCATAAATGTGACATTTTAATTCTAGTGAGGTGAGAAATAATTACAGTAAATATTTACTGTTTTATTACTCTAACATAAGAGTGGTAAAACATAAAAACAGGAAGTAGGGGAAGTTATGAATTATCGGTCGGTTACATATCTTCGATCATATAAAAAACTATTTGATGATAAAATAAAAAGATTATTATTATATCGATTTTTCTTATATGACTGAAGATGTGAAACCGAACAATAATTCGTAGATTACCCGATAGATTTCTTTTGTTTCATTATATCAA
Source organism: Caprella mutica (assembly GCA_947561585.1). NCBI lineage: Eukaryota > Metazoa > Arthropoda > Malacostraca > Amphipoda > Caprellidae > Caprella > Caprella mutica. The sequence continues at coordinate 85,223 of CANNZV010001629.1, read as the reverse complement.
TATCAACAAACTTGCTATATAGGTTAAATTAACAGCGACTTAATAGTTAATAGAAATTGTGTATTTTTATTATTATAATCCAAGCCACAACATATTTCTTAATAGCTGTAATAATTATTATTGTTATTATTATTATATTATTATTATTATTATTATTATTATAATTGAAAAACGAAAATGAATAAATAAACTCAATAATTTTTTAAAACAATTCTTTTTAAATAATCAACACGCAGAAAGTTTGACATAAAAATTAAGGAAGTGACTCGTCTCATTGTAAATAAACACTAACGTTACAATATACTGTTGGCTTCTTGTCAAAAACTAATGCTATTGTACTCTAACAGTGTAAAGACTAACGCTATTGTACTCTAACAGTGTAAAGACTAACGCTATTGTACTCTAACAGTGTAAAGACTAACGCTATTGTACTCTAACAGTGTAAAGATTAATGCTATTGTACTCTAACAGTGTAAAGACTAACGCTATTGTACTCTAACAGTGTAAAGATTAATGCTATTGTACTCTAACAGTGTAAAGACTAATGCTATTGTACTCTAACAGTGTAAAGACTAATGCTATTGTACTCTAACAGTGTAAAGACTAATGCTATTGTACTCTAACAGTGTAAAGACTAATGCTATTGTACTCTAACAGTGTAAAGACTAACGCTATTGTACTCTAACAGTGTAAAGACTAACGCTATTGTACTCTAACAGTGTAAAGACTAACGCTATTGTACTCTAACAGTGTAAAGACTAACGCTATTGTACTCTAACAGTGTAAAGACTAACGCTATTGTACTCTAACAGTGTAAAGACTAACGCTATTGTACTCCGACACTCGCATCGTTGTAATCTTAGCATCCGTTTTCTCTTCACTATTAGGTTAGACATAGTTACGATGTTCAATGATTTGAAACTATTGCCAAATTGCCCTAGTGTTTATTTACGCTGAGCAGTTTACTAAATGAGGGGGTGTGGTGTTATAGATGGGGAGGACCAGATGGGGTAGATGGGGAGGAAGAGATAAGATTGATGGGGGAGAGTGACTGAAAAGATGGGGAGGATGATAGAGTAGATGGGTATGTGATGGTTTTCATTTTCAAACTACGGTAACCTATCTATATTCTACATGCATTTTTAGTCACTAAATGAGCTCCTTCATGTAGTTAAACTTACGCCAGTATAACAGAGTTAACAGTGATTATTTACAATGAGTTCATTTGAGAATTACTCTGACCCATTGATACAATTACATATCTACACCGTTCTCGTGCTCAAGATGACTGCGCATCTCCTCCACCATCCTCAGTCTTTCCCTGGCCTGAAGTAGCCAGTCCCTGCCCGCAGACCCACTGGGCTCCAACTGGAGGATGCTGATGGCACTGTATAGGAGGGTGCTGGCCTCGCTAAGGAGTGTAGGAACTCTGTAAGGACTCACTTGCTCCTCTTCGATGCCTTTCTTCGTCATCTCAAATAGGGTGGACCCCAACTGGAACATCGTCATTGCTGTGGTGAAGGCACCAATATTAAAATAATGATGTGACACAAAGTCTGATATAATTTAACTATTAAATAGAGTTAAAGTACATTAACCTTGCTATAATTTTTGATCTTAGATTTCCACTATAATGAATTACAACTATTTTACTATATACAGCTTACTTCAATATATAGTTATCAAGATTTGCATTGAAAGCTGGCCCTTTTAATGGCAGACAGACTACACAAAATATTTTCTTTAAAAAATATATTCATTATAAAGGGGACTTCTTTTCTCATGAATAATCGAAAAACCAGGATTGTTCAATATACAGGACTTCATTAAAGAGGATATGTACTGGCAGAGCTCCTCTTCAATAAGCTACAACTAGTTCACTGTATAGATAGGCATAGAAAACTCATGACCTTTCATAACAGACTAAACTAAATACGTTCATCATACAGTGTAATTCATCACTCAGGACTCTACTAATCGGATGGTTACTATACAGGTCTTCATTGTAGAGGAGCTGTACTGCAGTTACTCTTTGTTTATACCTTCTTTTTGGTAAAGTAGCTTTCAAAAGCTACATCAAACACAAAACACCTTGTCAATTAAATCAAACGTGCACGCATCGTTAGAATGGGGAATAGAACATATTAGATAAATAAAGGGAGGTGATTCATTGGATAAAAAGATGCTGTAGAAAGGGTGACCAAAATAAGCTTTTGTATTGGGATAAGCTTATTCAGGGAAACAAAGTACCAAACGAGGTTCTTTTTTTGGCAGGTTGGTCCGAGTGCTGCTCTATTGCTACTTTGCGGGTTATTAAGTCTAATATTCTATAGAAAATAAAATAGCAACTCTTACCAACGTTCATGAATAGAGCATCATTGATCTAGAATTTCTTCTTTCATCTATCATTTTATTCCTGAAATAAATTCAATTTAAGCAAAAGACCCACATTAACAATTTATTAGTGAGTGGGTGTCCAGCTTAGACGATATATCATTTTAAAATTAACGTTAAATATGAAAAGGAAATACACATATATAACGGTGTTATCAAAAGAACATAAAACATGTAATATTGGTGACATAAATACAGCGTGGTCAATTAGTTGGTGTGTACCTCTACGTCTAGTTATTCCAGGCTCTAGAATGTCGAAGAGTTTCAGATGAGCCTCCCATATTTCAGTCTTCAACTTAAGGCTCGAGTAGTCGACTCCCTTCAAATTTCTTAGCAGAAATTGAGTGTAGAGAAGAGGTACATAATGTAACTCATTAAATGCATCCTGAACTTTGTATACTTCTTTTTGTAATTGGTGTGCTGTTTTCTCTGTATTTACATCACTCATATCCATCCGATAAGTCCATTCAGACACTTCTTGTTTCACATCAATCAGTTCGTATTTGTAGAAGCATCCCTGGCAAACCCAAGAATTGTAACTTCCATCTCCAGGGGGAACCATGAACACCCGACAGTCTAAGCATCTGGGAGACGAGAAATAAGTACCTAACTCAGTTGGATCTGTGCATCTCTTGCACTTACATTCGAATTTGTAAATTTCTTTTAGAGTTTTCTGTCTCTTCCAAAGTGGTTCCATCGTGCCAGTGTAGCAAATGCAAAGACTTGTGTTTTTATCCACTGCGACGGCTGTCCTTGCTTCCATCTCTCCAGATTTTGTGCTTGCTATGTGAATATTAGGAGTGCAAGAGTGGTTGAAAAGTCTCATGGTCGCGTATAAGCCTCTAAGAGTGGTGTCTTTATCACTCTTAAAGAGCAGGCAGTTTGTCTGAATGGCTCCTCTCACTTTATGAATTATGTCTGGGTCGACATCAAGTTTGCAAACCTCTGTGAAGTAACGAATGGAAGCATCGTGAAAAGGATCTCTTTCATGTTTTCTAAATTCCGAATGACTTTCCATGGTCATAAGGCAATTATATGCTTCTGGATTAGATTTCTTCAAAAGAACTCCACGTAGGGTCATGATCAAATCGTAACGAGGTGTTTCTCCAAAAACGGCTGGAATTCCAATACCAGATTTATCTTGAGATAAGTAGTCACATTCCAGCAAGTGAGGTTCACTGTATGAGCAGTTATAGTTGCACATTGGCCAACTACAATCTGGACACTTGTAAAAATCTTCAGGAAGTGGAGCATAACAAGTTAAGCAAATCAAGTCGGAATTAGCCAGTGGTGCCACTAAAAAAGGTTCTTCCTTCAAAATTCTTGTACCAGCTGGGATCGCAGACGTTGAAGCCATGTATCTGTAGGAACAAACAGCTTGGTACATTATTAGATTCGAGTAATCAAACAAATATGAATGACTCAACTTAAAACTTAAACTTACTCCCCCAGTTGATCATCTTTGACAATTTTGTGATTGGTACAGAGTGGCTTGTGTTCGGAATAATCAAGTCTTTGGTGATCTCTTGTACAGTAGTGAGCGTTGCTACATTTACTGCACGTGAAAATAGCTTCTCCACCGCAAATCTCGCACAGTTTTCTCTGATCCATCATGAAATTATAATATTATACCTTGTAAAAATTACAATCTAGTTCTTCCGAGAGAACCTAACTGTGAAATGATTATCTAATCCTGTTATTAGCAAACTTAATAACGTAGCTGATGAAATGTTTGTTACTCGGCAATGAGGTTTGCCAGCAACGTTCACTGTGGCTTCTCTTTGCGAAGACTGACGCTCTCTCAGCTACAGGCGTGGTGCAACCAACTCCTTGCTATCTATAACCACTATTGCACACTCTGTAATCTAAAGAACTTATGTTCCGTAGCGAATATAAATTCATGAGAGGGTCTCGTAAATGTCTAAATATTCATGTTGAGTCGATTTCTGATTTGAGGTGTGGTAAATACTGTGTCATTTCTTTATTAATAGAATTGGTAGATATATTCATCAATATAATGAACAGGATATGATAATATTTACTTCAAATGCTAACGATAATTTCAATGCATACCGTTTGATTTGCTTTTAATTTTTAATATTGGAAATTGCAATTATGATTTTATTCTGAATCTATGACTAAACAGTTCTTATTTCAATATATATTTTATTGAATATTTATATTATTTAACTAGTAATAATAATAATTTCAATAGTGTTAGGATATATCTACAGTTCTTTATAATTGCAAGGTTAATTTCATGTATTTACAGGTTTCCTTTTCCCACTAAGTACTTCCTACATTAGTAGAATAAACAAAACGAGTCAACCTAACGTGACAAACATTCTCTCGCCTGTATTTTATGTGGATAGTACTTTCTCCTAATTACTACTGTATATTATTTTTATCTCTGTACTAAATTTATATGAAGTAATTTTTTGTATTATATTCTAAAATGATTTTATTTTATTAATTATTTACTTCATTTTCTCAATACGCATTAGTTTCTTCCTATTTTCTCTCTATATATGTACCACTCTATGAACCACTAGCCTTGCTTTTACTCACACAAATAAAGTTGTTTGCAATTAACTACATGTGCATCGATTGATTCAGCGCCAAGAGTGTGTGTCTTACAAATAACATTTCAATAAATTAAAGTTATTTTGTGTTCATGATTTCATCTCCAATTATATTGGACACTATAACAGAATAAATGCACTGAATGTACCAATTGCACTGAATGTACTAACTGTACTAAATGCACTAACTGCAGTGCATGTAAGAGATAACTTACACTTCCCTATTTAATGAGTTAGGTGCTCGACTAAATCATATCTCAGAAGTTTACGAGTTAGAGTGCCATAACCCGCCTTAAGAAGTCACACAAATATACTGCGAATGAATATAGTGATTAATGGAGATGGTAGTTAGAGACTAGTGTTTACTAGTTTGTAGGAAATAGTGACTAGTGTTTACTAGTTTGTAGGAAATAGTGACTAGTGTTTACTAGTTTGTAGGAAATAGAGACTAGTGTTTACTAGTTTGTAGGAAATAGTGACTAGTGTTTACTAGTTTGTAGCAAATAGTGACTAGTGTTTACTAGTTTGTAGCAAATAGTGACTAGTGTTTACTAGTTTGTAGGAAATAGAGTTTGCTATTATAGGAAAATAATGTAAGGTGTTTTTTTAATAGTTGGTGCATAAATAAATTTACTTAAAATATCTTCGAAAGCAATTCTTAATCACTTCAAGTCACTCTACACCTCGAATTCAAACGCAGTATATTTCTTGCAAAGGTCATATATTCAATTAATTCTATAATAATCACCCTATATACTATTACGCAGTGGCCCGTATTTGTCTGTTGGTTGGTTGCAAGAAAATGTCACGTTTTACCATTTAATAGGTATACGATTTAATTTCAAAACCAAAACAATTGGGCGGATAACAAAAATCCTATAGTATTATATAGAATAAAGATAATGCCTTGATAGCTGGCCACAATTATTATCATTTGCTATCATCACAAGTACAATACGTGTTTATCATAGTTGAGAATTCAATTATTATAATGGGTTTGGGATCATAATTATATACAAATATGTGCATATATGCCTTTAAAATAAAAATAATTTTTTTTATATTCCTAATTAATATTAGTGTGGCCCGCATCAATGATAGTGCCGCAAATTATTATTTTTTCTTTTAAATTCAAGTTTCTTTATAAAATTGTGACACACGGACGTTATGAGGCGCTGTTGATAGAATGACTGCTTACCCATTTTTTGACGGACGGGACCCTACCGACTGACTGACACGGCTACTTTATTAATAAATAATATAGAATAGATTGCCAACATACAGCTTCAAACTGATGTCATTTTCATTATAACTAAAATGATGTAGAATACAATTAGAGTCTAAAATGATGTAATATTTAAAATATTGACTAAAACTAGTGAAATTACGTTGGATACATTTAATTCGTAATCGTTTTTGGGACTTTAGAGATGAATGTTAATCTCAGATGTAACTAATTACAAGTCACGCAGTACTAACCCTTAAACAGCTGCAGTTGCTAGTAACGAAAAGTTACGTGACGACTAACGAATAACGCGAGTGTGAGTCAGATGTGAGGCTTGCCTGCAACAGCACTTCTTTGCTTTATTGTAAATTTTTACCCAGTTTACATATAATTATTCTATTCTTAATTAGAGATACTCTTCGTATAGTAATGTATAATCAATCTAAATTTTATCAAGATGCAAAATTCAAATATTTGATATTAGAATCAACATGCAGAGCAATAAATTATTGAACTAAGGGCCAAAAGATTTAAGTTATTGAATTAACTCTACGCAATCATTATACTTTTTCTAGTGAGTAATAACACAGTTCCTATTTTTTTCAGTTCTTGGTCCTCCAGGAATTTTACTATTCGCATTCGCCACCCTAGCCTTCCTCCTCCTCATATTCCTGTTCATCAACACTGTTGCCAGAAGCAGAAAACATCTCCACCCGAGTCACAAGAGCACGACTTACATAGTGCTATCAGTCTACCCTGTAAGTTGTGCTTCATATTGTATATACTGTATACTATATAACGAACAATCGAGATAATCTCATGAAAATCCAATATTTTCTGTTTCAACTTTTAATGATGCATGAAATATCTTCAGGTTCTAGGACTATGCAGCTACCTAGGTATCATCTTCCCAAAGGCCAATGCGTTCATGGACGCTGCAGCTCAGCTTTGGTTCTCCCTCTGCATGCTCCAATTTTTCAAATTAACTTTACTGTACTTTGGGGGTGAGACTGCTTTCGTGGAGCACATGGAGGGAAAAGTGTTGCCTTGGAGAGGACCTCCTTGCTGCTGCTGGCCTTGTTTATGGTGCTTGTGCCCGAAGAAAACTGTAAACAAGTAAGTCAAAGGCTCACTTTAAAAAATATATATGGTCTAACTCCGACTCTAATCTATATATAAAATAATTTTATACATTAAACGTACAAAGTCATTTTGTATAATTGTTTCCACAGACGCCAGATAAAGTTCATCAGAAATATGGTGATGCAGCACCCGTTTGTTCAGAGTATCTTTACCATTATTGGAATGGCTTTATGGGTGGAGGGACAGTGAGTATTAATTATCTAAATAATGCGTAACTCCAATAGAATGTAAAGTTTTTAATCTATATGTAACGTGTACCTTTTGTATTACAGTTACGAGCAAGGTAACTACCATCCCCTAAAGAACTCCTTCGTGTACATCTTCACTGTCACCACTCTCTCATTCCTCTTCGCGTTGTGGGCCTTCATTGTTGGTTTCAAGGCCTCCATTCCAGAGCTCACACAATTCCACTACAAGATGAAGGCAATCACCTTCCAGTTGAGTCTGGTCTTCTTGCGCTTCCAGAGTTTGGTCTTCAACTTCATCTTGCTTCCATCGGGAGCCATTCCATGTCTGCCGCCCATCTCCCCGGGAGTTTTTGCTAATGGTAATGTGCATGAATTCTTAATTAAGAGGATGACTTATTAGAATTGCCATGTCTGATGTATAAGTATATTTTCTCATTCAATGGAGAGAAGAATTGATTTTTAAGTATATAGTAAAATATCGTACATTATTTTTTAATTATAATAATGAATTTATTGCTCACTTTATATATCTTTCAATCTTTCATTAATTTAATTATTTTTCTTTCAGCCATTTTATGCTCACTACTGCTGGGCCAGTTGGTGATCCTAGCAGTGATAGCGCGTCACTTTTACTGCCTCGAAACACCCCTCTCCGTAAAGGAAGCGGAGAAAAGTTTCATCGAATTGAAGCTCATACCAAGCGAAGAGAAAATGTCTGACTGTGAGACACAGGAGAAGTACAGCACAAGCGATAGGGCCACTATTGTGTGAAGAGTGAAATAGAGAGGCTTTTGATGCTTGTCCTTTAGTAACAATCAGTGGAATATGGTAAAGGAAAGGAGTCACTTGGTAGACAAAGAAATAACGTTCGGTACAGATGATTTTACCTACCTGTTAGTAACCAATATTGGGCTGTTCTCCCCAATTAAAGGTGTAGAGAATTGCATTAATTGGAAGATGGGCCTCATTAAACATAATACAGATGATGGCAAATGATTACTTTAATTAATCTCTTCATCTTTGGACTTTTATAACTACTCTTGTGATCGAAATAAAACTTCAGGGCCAAGAAAGGAAGCATCAGTGTCTCTTTTTTGAAAGAAAAATTTACCAAAATGGCTTTCGTATTCAAGAATGATTGGCAATACCAATTAAAAGGGATTGATACTTTAATGTGAAGCATAAATGACAATTAATTATAATCATAGTAAATTGATTGCATTATCATAGGATGAATAATGTTGTATTTGTCATTGTTTTAAAGTGTTGTTACCAATTTTGAAGCGTTATAGAAAAAGAAACATTTCATAGTTTTAAAAAATTACGTAAAAAATATTATTCATATAAGTTTAGAAATTTCGTTTCAAGAATTTGTTGTTAATAAAAAAAGTTTATTGTAAATATTATCGTGTAAATTTGATGTTTATATGGTTACCATTTCATTCCAGAATCACACTAAGGAATCATTCCAAATGAAACTATTTTAAGAATTTAAATTGTGATAATAGAGTGTATAAATATTTAATAAAAATGTCTTCTTCCATTCATCATTTCATTTTTAATATAATGTATTTTAATGTATGTGATTAAATTTAAATGTAAATTAAAAGGCAGTAATTAATGAAGTGTCTTTTATTCGATAACATTTGAACTCATATTTTAGAGCTGATGATTTGTAAGAGGAGATAACGTATAGGATTCTAGTGACTTGATATTTTAATTATATTTCATTCCAATGCCTAAATTATCAATCGAGCACCTTGAAAAGGTGATCCTATTTTATAGAAATATAATATTGTTATGTGTGAAATAAGACCAAAACCACTTTACAATAGAATGAAAAAAGTAGCGAACAATGTTTCCATTCGTCTAATTTTCTCTCGCAAAAACAATAGGAATATCGATTGACTCTTTGATTTCAAATGAAAATCAACAAATATTAACGAAAAGCTGATAGGAATAAAAATTGATCTATTGCTAATTTTTCATATGTAAGAGATGCATCAAACGTAAATGTATCCCCAAACTAGAATGATAAGATGGAATAAAACGGTGGCAAGAAATTTCGGTCTCAGAATTATAAATGACCTATCAACTTAAATGACCGTTATGATGTTTGTTGTATCCGCTAGTTTGTTGTACTGCACACTTCATGATTGTTCAATGACATGGCAGGGGGGTCTAATTCATAAGTTTTATTTATACCTGAGACCGAATATTCCGAGACCGAATTTTCCGCTCAAATCTCATGTTAAATAAATATCAAAACATGTCAAAACTAGATTATGTGCACTCGTAGAGCGCATACCTTCTGCTCCGCTTTGACCCGTTCTCTCCCAAAATTTAAGAAACTGCTAACTGGATAATAATCAATCGTCCAACCAAGTTTCATGCAATATGGTATAATACATTTTGAGTTATTGAGTTATAAATGACCTTGACCTTTGACCGGTTCGCTCCCAAATTTCTACCAGATCGTTCCTGGACATTGACCAATTGTACCATCAAATTTTAGACAATTTGGTTGAATACCTTTTGAGTTATTGAGTACTGCAAATGGCCTAGACCTTGATCTTTGACCTTGACCCGATCACTCCCAAAATCTGACAAAATGGTTCCTGTATATTGACCAATCGTCCCACCAAGTTTCATGCAATATGGTTCAATACTTTTTGAGTAATAAATGATCATGACCTTGACCTTTAATCGGGTTGCTCCCAAAAGTCTAACAGCAGGTCACTGGACAATGACCAATCGTTTCACTAAATTTAGGGCAATTTGGTAAAACACATTTTCAGTTAAGCGAATAACAAGATGATAAATAGATATACAAATGCCGATGAAAATATGACCTTTCCGCATTCTGCGAAGGTAATTACTAATATTACGTATCATTTTACAACGGTTAATGATGTTATCCGATTTTGATAAATAAACTACACATTTTAATAGTCATAATTTCAACTTTTTCTAATAATGTTCTTTAATAACACCATTATTAATTGAGACCGAATTTTCCGAAACCGAATTTTCCAATACCGAAATTTCCTAAAACCGAATAAAACACACTGGTATATTTCAATGGTAAGCATCGTTAATATCAGTAGACATGCATAGTATTGAAAAATCTATAGTTAATTTTGTATTAACATTAACTTTTATTTTGATCTAATAATTTATATAAGTTCCTTTATTGAAATCATTTATCCTGTATGCTTTTAGAAATAGTTCTTAGATCTATGAATCTATCATCCGATACGCTGCCATCGCGTAAAATCCAAACAAAAGACACTCTCCTCAAAGAGTATACCTTTTTACTTTTCTTTTATCTGTCTAATGTATCTAAGTGATATGATTGCATTACAAAGAAATGATTTCATTGAATCCACTCACCTATACGTATGTGTGACGGTCTGATTTTTGTTTACTGATCTCACCATATATAATAAATCTCTTATAAGTATATCTCATAATTGGCTATTCTTTCAATGCGACAGTCATGAAAATTGTAGCTTCAAAGTTTCTAATTCCTTAAGAGTAAATCCATGATACCAGCAGGTATCATGGATACCAACTAAAATAAATAATAATTACATCGTTTTTTTCTTATATTCTCGTGGAAAAAGTAGGAGGAGCATAGCAAAAAGTCTGGTGGAAAGACTTAAAAAACCCTACGTGTGTACGGCCCTTTAAGACCACGAAGTCTCTCACTTTAAATCGAAACTGAAATTATTGTGATACGAATTAAACTGTCACTTAACACACTTTAGCGTTACGTTCACTATTTTTAGTTGATAATTCCAATTGAACTGTTGAATATTAGAAATAAGTTAATTAATAACTATTGGCGTAAAACTCTATTGAATTTGCATTTAATATCATAGTTTCACTCGAAGTGTACCGATAAATCTTGAGCGGAAGTTTAAACTATTTATTTTCTAAATCAAACATTCAGTTGTGTAGATTGATATTAACGAATGTATCTGATTTAAACAATTAATGAACATCTATAAGAAATTATAGAAACGTCACTGTTTAGAAGAGCTGGTTCAAATATCCAAAAGAATTCTCATTATATAACTAAACTATTATAGAATCAGAAAAGACTTTCCAAAGGATATACGAAAAATACCAAATTTTTTACCTAGGTGGTAATAAGTTAGTGGCAATAACCGACACAAAGTTGTACATTGAGTGCCTGTGATTGGAGACATCTTGATTACAATTAGGTATTAGGAAGAGAAGAAAGAAAGTCTTCTTCAAACAACAGGTGGTAAGGTGAAGAAGGTGACCAGACATCTGTAACCTTTATAATCTTTCATTGAAAAAGATATTTGGTTCTAAATTTATTTACTAAATTAGTACCCTAATCTAATGAAATCAGTTTAATGGCTTAGGAATCAATAAATGCTAGAACAATAAATGTACCCAGTTAAAAAACAATAACTCAGTGACAGAAGTGTACACACAAACAACTAAAAGTTACGGTACTGATAACGTGTATTGCACTAAGTGTCAGCAAGTAATGACAGTCGAAACAACAACATTTGCTCTTATCTCTCACTGTCTAATGGTACTCACTATACTGCAGTTTAACGACTCACTTGCTCTCAAGAGGCAGAAATTAAATGACTGCATTTTATTGAATTAAACAGTGTATAGTAACTACTATCTTCAGTCTAAGGTGGCTAGGTATAGTGTACGGGGATGGTCCAAAAAAAAAAAAAAAAAAGACGAACCACAACTTTGAATTGATATATCTCAAAAACTACTAACGTTTTGATTTTTCTAAATGTACCATTGTGTTTGTCTACGTTTTTTGCATAATTGAAAAAAAATTGAAACATCATCTATAATCAATAGTGATTATAGTATAAACGGTGTCAAAATATACTTGCTCACAAACAGAAAATTACAACAATTAATTAACAATTATTAAATGAATAACAGTCTCAATTCCTTTCTTACTATCTACCAACCCTCCACATGTCCTCCATTTCTTGACTTAATTCAATCCATGTTCTCATTTCTGCCGTAACTCCTTTTACTAATGAAGTGTTTTCTCTGTGTAAATTCACTTCACTCGTGATTTTTTCTTTCAAGTCATAGAAGCTTGCAAGCTGAGTAACACATTAAATTCTTCAAATGACCTCATAAGAAAATGAACTGGTGTCATGTCCGATGTTCTTGGTGGCCACACAATTGCATAGCTTAGTGCAATAATGGTATAGTTGAATGCATCGGTCAGCAAATGTCGCAACGCGATCGTTATGGAAGCAATGAGAACATGGAATGAATTATGTTCGGTAAAAAATAAAGGACATCTGGAGGTAGTCAGTAGATGGTAAAGAAGAAATATATATTAAATATATATTTTATTACGGGTTGTTAATGATATGCTTATAAGTATAAAAGGTTATCGTGATTTTCTGTGATTAAAAACAATCTTCGTAATTTTATGTTTGTGCGCAGGCATACTTCTAACACCTTTTACAATAATCACCATAGCATCAATATTGATTGATGAATAGTTTTGAAATTTCAACTAATTATGTAAAATAGTAGACAAACACAATAGTATAATTAGAAACTCATAATGTTAGTAGTTTTTGAGATATATCAATTTAAATTTAGGTTTCGTTTTTTAACCCACCCTGTATTTAACAATAAGTGCAAACTGCATAGTTTTATGAATTACATTTTCAGATGAATTTACAAAAGACTGAGACTGCATATGCATCTTTAGACACTATTAACATTTTTAAAATAACAAAATGAAAGCCATGGAGTTAATATATTTTCCTTTCAATCTAAATTTCCTCGAATCTTATTACGATTGAATCTTAAAATACTACGACTAAATCTTCAAATATTGCGACTAAATCTTAAAATATTGCGACTGTGTCTTCAAATATTGCGACTAAATCTTCAAATATTGCGACTAAATCTTAAAATATTGCGACTGAATCTTCAAATATTGCGACTAAATCTTCAAATATTGCGACTGAATCTTCAAATATTACGACTAAATCTTCAAATATTGCGACTGAATCTTCAAATATTTCGACTGTATCTTCAAATATTGCGACTGAATCTTCAAATATTGAGACTAAATCTTCAAATATTACGACTAAATCTTCAAATATTGCGACTGAATCTTCAAATATTGCGACTGAATCTTCAAATATTGCGACTGAATTTTCAAATATTGCGACTAAATCTTCAAATATTACGACTAAATCTTCAAATATTACGACTAAATCTTCAAATATTGCGACTGAATCTTCAAATATTTCGACTGTATCTTCAAATATTGCGACTGAATCTTCAAATATTACGACTAAATCTTCAAATATTACGACTAAATCTTCAAATATTGCGACTGAATCTTCAAATATTGCGACTGAATCTTCAAATATTGCGACTAAATCTTCAAATATTACGACTAAATCTTCAAATATTGCGACTGAATCTTCAAATATTTCGACTGTATCTTCAAATATTGCGACTGAATCTTCAAATATTGAGACTAAATCTTCAAATATTACGACTAAATCTTCAAATATTGCGACTAAATCTTCAAATATTGAAGTCGTAACTTAGGAACTTGACATCAATTTTTCTTGTCGGTTTAATGATGTTTCATATGCAAATTGAAGAGGATAAAAATATAGATATTCTATTTAAATTTCCACGTCTAAAATTAGGGCATCAAGAGTATGATATCTTTCACTTATCAATTAAAATAAGGAATGAAATGAATGCGGAAATTACCCTTAGATATTTAACTGACTAAATAATTAAAATCATTTATAGAATGATTAATGATCAATTACTAAAAAGAAACAAGGATTGTTAGGTGCAGCTCCACTTCATGAATAACGGACTTTTATAAAATCGAAAACTGTGCAATTTCATAATTCGAGCAATTGTTCGTTCGAGTAATTGTTTTTCGAGCAATTGTTCATTCGAGCAAATTATTGTTTTCGAGTAATTGTCTTTCGAGCAATTGTCTTTCGAGCAATTGTTTACGAACAATTGTCTTTCGAGCAATTTACCTAGAACCCTGCAAAGTACAGACTAATTTCAGAAAGCATCTCTATAATCAAAATAATACGATTCAATATATATATTTTTTCATAATTAATTTGTGCATATCATTTTCATAATTTAAGTTTCCTTTCTTCCATTAAATGATCTATAATCACGTGGCAACAGTACACATTTTTAGGCGTGTGATAGATAATGCAATCTTATCAGTAAAATATCACGCTATGGCTACATAGTACATCTTAAGATATAATCTGAACCTATATAACATTACGTCACAAACTGAAAATGGCTAGACTGATTTGAATACTTCAACCAGTATTTTCTGATTTGTAATATTTGTAACATGATCAGCGAAATAAATCAGAGAAAAATTAAAGAAAATATTGATAAAGAGCATTTAAGATTCTTCTTTTTTTCTTCTCTTACCAATACAATTTTCCATGACTCGACTATATTTGGTTTAAACTGCAAGTCACTCAGCTTTTTTTATACTGAAGCAGTGCTTGTTTAATAGACTTAGTGCATTATGTTCCTGTGAAAGCAGTTTCTTGAAAGTTACCACCAGTGAGGTTTATATTTTGGGCTGTAAGGGAGTGGGGAAGTCCACCTTCCTTTTGGAGTCACAAAATATAACGTTTCTCCATTTGAATTTCAACTCCATTTAGCTCTGTAGGTTCATACAGATTCTATTCAAATTATTACAATGGATAAATTAATGATTATAATATCTGAATAATTGAATCAAATAATTATTTCAAATATTTTTATTTCACTCAATTTGTTGACTAAATTACCTAACCACTTTTCAGGAGCTGCGTAAATTAAAAATCTATTCAACAGATTTCTCCGAAAGAAAGAATTTTCCTCTCGTTTTTCATACTCTCGTTATATCTTTAAAAATTGCTTGCCAAATTGAATAAAGCAATTTTTAAATCTTTAGTGATTTTATATTCTTTAAGATGAGTTCACCAAGAATTTCCAGGAGTTTGGTTAGAGAAGATTTGGTGGGGTCGTCAACTGCCTCTAATTTGGCTTTCAATGAAAAAGTAAGTGCCTCTGCAACAAACTGCTCTAAGTACAATATTACCATCGGTAAAATTCAGCAGCGCTGTCATCTGTTTGATACTTAATTCTTCAATTCATAAAGCATTACTATCACAAAACTGCAGTCAAAATACATGTGTTAGCTAAATCTGGTCAAGTTATTTTTATAGTGATTCAGTGCGAGTCTATTTTTTTCTAGACAGCTTACCAGTAATTTATAGGGAATTAGTTTTAATTATTAATTATTCTATTCTTTTATTTTGGGTTCTGGGGTTTAAACCCTGTTAAAAAACTCAGGTTTGTATATCTTTAAAAAAAACTTTATATCTTGATATACTGTAGTATGATTATCATCCTGTCTATATTGTGTCTATGTGAAACATCTTTGAACTACAATTTATCTCTGTATGTGCTAGTATTTTATAAATCACTAATATAATCCTCCCAAAAACTAAAAAATTGATTGATTCTTTGTATACAAAATTCAATTAGTTAAGTACTACATTAAGACCATCATACTTCTTCTGATATACCCAAACTCATACAGGTTAACCAAATGAAGGCAAATGGCTCGACAGTTTACCATTTTGGTTTCGGAGAGTCTCCTTTCCCTGTACCGGAGTGCTTGGCTAAAGCTCTGCAGAACGAAGTTAATAGGAGAGAGTACCTCAATATTAACGGTATTATCTGCTACACTGTTAATAAATTTACCTATTTATATACGATTTCAAATAAGGTGAAAAGAGTGTTTAATAATGATAAATTGGTCATTACATCTCAACAGGTATTCCTGAATTGAGAGAAGGTATTGTGAATTTGGAAGCTCGTGAAAATGGCCTCAAGATATCAGCAGGAGGTATTGTTGTAGGTCCTGGAAGCAAGCAACTGATTTACTTGGCGATGGCTGTGTTTAATGGAGGTATGAACCTAATTTGAAAATGAGTGATTATTAATTTGTAGATATAATTAAGTTGTTCTGATCTACAAGGTAAAATATTTACCCATTATTTCAGAATTATTCTTAACCTAATGCAATGTTGTATACTTTATATTTTTGTTCAGCGTATATCAAACAAATAAACCAATAGTTTGAATAATATATGTTATGTCCGTAGCTCTGGGGTTTTGTCTGCAAATGTTAAGAGCCATTTGATAAGCCAGAAGCCTGCTTCCGTCACGGTGTGGGCCAATGGCGCCCATCATATTGATATATGATGTGTTATTTTGTTTCCAAATATGCTACTTCTAAATGATTATATCGAAGAATTTTCTTATTATCTTTCTAGCTTTAATTTAAATTAGATTTTTGGAACACCCAGTACATCATATTAAGTTTGCATTTAT
The DNA here is from genome assembly GCA_947561585.1 of Caprella mutica. Taxonomy (NCBI): domain Eukaryota; kingdom Metazoa; phylum Arthropoda; class Malacostraca; order Amphipoda; family Caprellidae; genus Caprella; species Caprella mutica. The sequence goes on along the minus strand of CANNZV010001629.1, from coordinate 68,250 downwards.
ATTTCTGATTCAGTTGTGGTAGTTCCTGCTCCTGCATGGACCACATACGGTCCACAGGTAAGGCTCGCTGGACGTAAATTGGTGATTGCTAAAACTGCCCCAGGACTGGAGGGGGGATTTAAATTAACAGCTGAGCTGCTCAAGAAGTCCATTGAGGGATATGAGGAGAAGAATATCATGTTGCTACTTACTAATCCTGGAAATCCAAGTAAACAAATAATTTAAAAGAAAAATTTTATTATTTTTTTTATATTGATACACCGACTGCTCTATACTTATGAGCTACGAATCTAATATATGTATAGAGTAGTTTGTGATGGATAATTTTTCATAAAATTCTCAGAATTGACGTAAACTGTTCTTTATTTATTTATTACTTTAAGGATCAGGTTTAAGATATTAAATATTCTTAGCAATGACAAATTATTTCTTAATATCAGGTGGCACTTGCTACACCGAGGAAGAGTTAAAGGAGTTGAGGTATTCTAATTGAAATAATGTTTTAAATGCTCAATTGTTTCTACCTTAAATTTCAACATCAAAAAATTATGAACTGCTAATTTAAGAAATTAAATAACTAACCTATTTAATTATCGTTACAGCTGCGTATGTCGTGAGAAGAAAATCATCGTCGTTTCTGATGAAATTTACGCCTCTCTTAAATTTGATGGTGTACATCACTCCATACAGAAGGTTCTATTTATGGAGTATAGTTCAATTAGATTGACTAATTGTAATTCTATAATTTATTGTGTATATAAGACTAGAAATTTCTTCTTTGTGATTAGACAAAAAATTAGAATAAAAATGATCAAAGTAGCTTTGAAATGTTCGCCAATAAAGTAATACCCTTAACTCTAACTATATCAATAATAACAAATACTGTTTGCAGCTATGACAAATCATACTATTATCATTCACTACTTTAATTTGTCTCCTTCATCCCTTTTTTGTTCATCCCAGTTCTACCCAGAGGGAACCATCCTCTCCTCGGGCTTCAGCAAGTGCCTCAGTGTGGGGGGCTGGAGGATCGGGTACCTCCACTTCCCCGGGGAACTGAAGGAGATGCAGGAGGCTGTCTCTGCAGGAGCCTCTCAGACCTACTCCTGTGCACCTGCACCCATGCAGTTTGCACTGGCTAAGGTAGGGGTGGTAGAATTATATTAATTAATACTATTTATGAATATTAATTATGAATTAAATTTATGAATATTAATTATGAATTAAATTTATGAATATTAATTATGAATACTATTTATGAATAATTATTATTTTTATGAATATTAAACTATTTATTATTTTTATGAATATTAATTATTTATTATTTGTATGAATATTAATTATTTATTATTTTTATGAATATTAGTAATATAATTTGGGTCAAGATAAGCATGTATTTTGACTACAAACTATTGTATAACTAGCATATTGGCAGATAAAATTTTACTTTTACAAATGTATGTTTCAACTGCTACTGATCGTCTGACTGAATATAACAGTTGGTTTCTCTCTCCTGCAGTACCTGTCTTCTGATAAAAGTACATTTGATTTCTCACGTTAGTTCAGCAAGAAATAAAATATGAATTCAACACAAATTTTTCTTTAGTTTATAATATGAATACTAAAGTATTCTCTATTGGAGATATCTAAGCGTCAATTCTAACAGCTTATTTTATAATATGAATTGAGTACAAAAAATTGTTTAGAACAGATTTTTCATTTTGAAGGAATAACGTTATCCTACAATAAATCTTAAAGGTTTTTTGAAAAAAAATGAAAAAAAAATCTTATTGGATGAATCCCCTGCTATCTTTTATTACATTAATTTAACCGTCAAATCAAACACTTCAGTAACCCCTCCAAAATGTGTCATTTTAGTTTTCTTTGTTCAGGTGCTGAGAGAAAACATCGACGAAATTACAAAGTATATGACGGACTGCAGGAATATTTTGGCGGCTGTAGGGGACTATTGTTACAGGTAACCTATTCAACTAATTGGCATGACTGTGGATGACAATTTATACACTTATGATTTATGTGGTAAAAATATAAATTTGGAATCTTATTCTAATTATCTTCCCTATTATATTATGTATTTTAATGAAGATGTCAGATTTTAAGGAGAGTACAGTTTTCCGTTAGATTTTAATTGAATGAGCCGTTACTTAGTATTTCAAATTAAGCTCTAATCTTAAGTTCTTTTTATCCATCTTAAATGAGATAGTAATATTTTTAAATATTATAGAAAATAGGAGGAAAAATATCGTCAACTTTTAAATAGACCAATACACGTTTATAAATTATTGTTGAGTTGGTTGTAAAGATTTTATTGGTAGTATTATTAGTATATCAAGTTAATTGATTCAAATTACTATATATGTGGGTGAAGACTGTAGCTAATATATAAATATCACACCTGCCTAAGCTGTACCTATTTTAAGAAGAGGAGACATGCAAAGTTTAACACTCTAAGACCTATCGCATTCCCTCTTCCCTCAGAGAACTCAAAGAAGAGGGAGTCTCAGGCACCAAGTCTGAAGGGGGTTACTACTTCATGCCTGACTTTGGTCCCCTGAGGCAGAGACTCAACAGGAGGGGCCTCTACACCGGTAAACAGATGACTCAGTCAATGCTCAAAGAGGCTAATGTTGCAGTGAGTTTATCACTGAAAAACCTCCTATAAATAAAGTAGGATCTCAACTTAAAGGCAATGCTTAGCATATCCATTATCCTGTTATATATTCTTTGATGAGAAATTCTATAAGACGTCTGGATGATCATTATTATATATCGTCTTTATATTTTGACAAAACAACACCAAACGTATTTAGTGAGGAGTACAACTCATTTCAATCGTCCAAATTCACATAATTTTACTAGATAACTGTCGAAAAAGAATTATCCATAAATTGAAGTTTCTATTAACCAATCCATATTATCGAGCAACATTTTAATACACTACATCTCAGTTGATTATAATCGATTACTGTATAGTTATAGCTTCTAATGACAGAATTTTGTATTTTAATTAACAAAAAAGCTACATTTTGTGTAAACTTTCAGTAACTTTCCATTATTTATTTTTCACCATCACATTACTATCACGGAACACACGCAGTGAATTACCTTCAAAGACTTCTCAGTTTCTAGTCAGAATATAAAAGGTAGATATAGTCACTCTGAAGAGAATCTTAACCTGAAGACTGAAGAGCTCTTCTATTTCGCTAAATTACTAATGAAAATTTTTACCAACGTACATTATGAGTTATGATATGGCAATAAGAAATCTCTAACGGGCAGATTGGTTCATTACCCCCCAATTTCCGAGTACTGTGAGTGTTCATTACTCTGACGTTCTCCTATTCAAAAATATTTTCACAAAGCTCTTTTTTCACAATCCCTTCGTTATTATTTGACATTCATTACTATAATTCGTCACCATATTCTGCCGTGGTCTAAATTCAATTTCAGTGCCAATTTGAAGAGATATTCTCATCAAATCAGAATTTTGACGCTAGGTGATATATTTTGGCTGTGACACCAATAACGGAGATAGCTTTGATCTCCCCTCTTGCTTGGCTATATTTTACTTGTCTTTCTTTTCTTTCCATCTCTCTTTTTGTCTCCCTCTTTTTTCCCTCCTTCTTTCTTCGTAATCTTCTGATGACCCAAATTACATGAAATGCCCTCACAGTTTGCAGCTGTTCCATATCAAGCAGCTAAATGTTGTTAATCTAGAGATTGAGGGGTTATTCTTTTTTATCATATCGATGACAAGGCGCTGGCATACTATTTTAATTACATTAAATTGAGGGCAAATATTGTTTTGTTTTGAAGTCAAAAACCAAGTCGCGTTTTGAATAGAAATATTTTGGAAAATATACTTGTATAATTTTGTCACATTGATTAGTTTAGGTTTTCAGCAATTGAGTGACAAGATTCAAGTGAAATTTCTGTTTCAGCTAATGCCGTCGTCATACTTCCTAATGCCAGAGGATGACTTATCCACGAGGTTCTGTTTCATCTGTTTCGATGGTGGTCACGCCCTCAGGAGTCTTCAGAAAATGCGGACAGAGGGCGCTACCAACCGTGAGAAGTCTTTGGACGCTTTGGGTGACGATTTTGTGAATCAGTACTGTTCAGAGGTGGTAGCGGGTGTTAAAGCACTAAGAAAATGGTGTAACCTTTAACACTGCAAAATTAAATTATCGTATATAATGGACATTTTTAAACTAAAGTAGAGGGTCATATTTTCAAAGACTATTTTCTCTCGTAATAATGGGGATTATCTTAAATTATACTATTTAATCATTATTTGGTACAATATACTACTAAGAGAAACTCAAATCGTTTTATTCGATATTTAAATACCTTTATTCGTAAGATCAAGATGGTTTAAATAGTTAAATAATTTCAATTTGTTATGATTCAAGGTCGCTTCAAGACAATAATATTTAAAGATAAAGTCACCTTCAATTGATTTATTTTGAGTCATGAATACTTAGTGATGATTGTCATTTTGAATTTACTGATGCCACTACATAACTTATAAAACTCTACCAAATTTCGATCAGAATTACCTTGGTGATGCTTACATTTTTGAGCAAATTTCTATAGAGACCACAGGATATCCCCAATCATGAAGTACTGAGTAGACGCTCTGTTGAGACAAGGAACGATCCAAGGGAGTCTGCCTGGTTCCAACAGCGAATGGCTCTTGCGATCCAGAGGGGGAATGCCTTCAGCATCCTCTCAGCCGCGAAGGAAAGGTTTTAGAGGGTCGAGTCCACCCCTTAAGGGAAATGAACCCCTCACTCGTAGTTACTCAGAAATTTCCTCTTCTGTGAAGATTTTATTCCTCTTGTTTTTCTGTTTTTCATGGAAAAGTATCGTCCTTTAAAAAATATACTAGATTATGAAAACTAAATAAAAAGTGATATAGTATTAAGATTTGTATTTTGTTATGCATTTTTTCATGGATTATTACTTATATAAGAAAGTTAGGAATGTTGAATACAGTATAAATATAATGAAGTATAATTAAATAGTACTTATGATGTGAAAGACATTACAGTACTCGTATGGGACATTCTGAGTCTGTTAGAAGACGGATTGAAGCAAATGGCCTCATTGGAAAAAATGGAATATATTAAAGGGTCAGTGTAATATTTCCTTTATTATTTAAGAGTTTTAATTTTAGAAGATAATAATTTTGATCAATTTAGAAAGGGTTATTAAATTGGTGCTATCTGCAGACATTGTCTAAACACCGCCATCTTTGTAAACAACTTGTGTCCATCTTGAAACTTTGCCAACTGTTATTGTTTAATCTCATTTATGTTCAGCATTATTGAATATTATCTATTTGTGAGCCCTATTTAGAATAATTTATTGGCTTACTAATTCACAATAATAAAATACCTCTTATTTAAATATAGCTATTTAAAGAATACAGCTGAAGATGATCAGCTACCAACTGTTCACGCTATATACGGTGATGTCTAAAACTAAAGTATAACAAAAAATATATTAAATAGGTAATATGTGGGATTAATAAAAAAGAATAAAGTCTCATGAGTATATATTAAACTATAATTTTATACAAAAAATTGAAAATTTGGTCTGTGAGTTTCAAAAAAATGATGCAGAAACAGTCCACAAAATATTTAGTGTTTTCATTGGAAGAAAGTGATATATCATTAGGGAAGGTTGGTAATGATATATCAATTAGATGACGGGCACTCGTAGAGCGCATACCTTCGACTCAGCTTATAAATAACATTGACTATCCTTGAATTATCCCAAAATGTAAAAAACTGTTGCTGAATAGCTATTGACCAATCGTCCCACCAAATGTCAGGTAAAATGGTTGAATGCTTTTTGAGTTGTAAATGACCTTGACCTTGACCTTTAACCCGATCACTTACCATACGGCTTCTGGACATTGACTAATCGTCCCACCAAATTTCAAATAATTTGGTTGAACAGTTTTTGAGTTATGCGAACAACGAAATGGCAAATAAAAATGCTACCTAAAACATAATCGGAGAGGTTCGGGAGTGATATAGTAAAACAGGTAACACTAGAGTTTTACGGTAGATAGGTAACATTTGAGTTTTACGGTAGATAGGTAACATTTGAGTTTTACGGTAGATAGGTAACATTTGAGTTTTACGGTAGATAGGTAACATTTGAGTGTTACGGTAGATAGGTAACATTTGAGTTTTACGGTAGATAGGTAACATTTGAGTTTTACGGTAGATAGGTAACATTTGAGTTTTACGGTAGATAGGTAACATTTGAGTTTTACGGTAGATAGGTAACATTTGAGTGTTACGGTAGATAGGTAACATTTGAGTGTTACGGTAGATAGGTAACATTTGAGTTTTACGGTAGATAGGTAACATTTGAGTGTTACGGTAGATAGGTAACATTTGAGTTTTACGGTAGATAGGTAACATTTGAGTTTTACGGTAGATAGGTAACATTTGAGTTTTACGGTAGATAGGTAACATTTGAGTTTTACGGTAGATAGGTAACATTTGAGTTTTACGGTAGATAGGTAACATTTGAGTTTTACGGTAGATAGGTAACATTTGAGTTTTACGGTAGATAGGTAACATTTGAGTTTTACGGTAGATAGGTAACATTTGAGTTTTACGGTAGATAGGTAACATTTGAGTGTTACGGTAGATAGGTAACATTTGAGTTTTACGGTAGATAGGTAACATTTGAGTGTTACGGTAGATAGGTAACATTTGAGTTTTACGGTAGATAGGTAACATTTGAGTTTTACGGTAGATAGGTAACATTTGAGTGTTATGGTAGATAGGTAACATTTGAGTTTTACGGTAGATAGGTAACATTTGAGTTTTACGGTAGATAGGTAACATTTGAGTTTTACGGTAGATAGGTAACATTTGAGTTTTACGGTAGATAGGTAACATTTGAGTTTTACGGTAGATAGGTAACATTTGAGTTTTACGGTAGATAGGTAACATTTGAGTTTTACGGTAGATAGGTAACATTTGAGTTTTACGGTAGATAGGTAACATTTGAGTTTTACGGTAGATAGGTAACATTTGAGTTTTACGGTAGATAGGTAACATTTGAGTTTTACGGTAGATAGGTAACATTTGAGTTTTACGGTAGATAGGTAACATTTGAGTTTTACGGTAGATAGGTAACATTTGAGTTTTACGGTAGATAGGGACAGTTAAAAATGGAAATGAGATCACAAAATAATATGTAGTACCTAAAGTAATTCTAAAAATTAAAATTTTGCTTACTGCTTCAATTTTTTTATAGTTTTACGAACATTCTTTTTAACTCTTCCCATTTAAGTGCTTTTCACAGTTACATACTATCTTGAATAATATGTTTGGAATAGTCAATATCTATATGATTCAAAAACCTAATTATTCTCTTGTAACTTATGTTAATTTGAAAACCATAAGTAAAATATCTGAGAAGAATTTAAAACGAAAGATACTGGAAACATAATGACTTGTTGACTCGTGAGACATGCTATTAAATTTGGATAACCATTCAAAATACACCTATAAACAATGATAAAAAATGTTTGGAAGGAACAATAGGTGCTAGATTGACAACAATTATTACCGGTGCAGAAATTTAGAATAGAAGACAATCAGAATGGTCTGCATTTAGAACCTTTGACGTGACGACATATCAAAATGACGGAAGTGTGTTATCGTAAAAGCTGAGGCAGTTTCGCAAACATCGAGATAGAGCTGCAAAAATAATACCGTAAAAGTGGAGGTTCATAAGATTGGAGATAGAGAAAACTCGAGAGTTATCGCATCAATAAGAACGGTGCTGTACGTTGGAACACCGAACATTCAGTGCTTATATCTCAATCGTTATTATTAACTGAATTCGATAAAAATATTTACGTCCTACAGGTTAATGATAAAAGTATAAATCAATCATCCATCGTTCAGCAATGTGGTTTCAATACCTAGTTTAATTGATTAAATATAATCCCAAGTATAATATAAATATATTTTAGCCATTGTTGCGAGTGTGGATAACACACATTTAGCTTCAATAATACCAGTAAAAGCTGCACAAAGACATCCATGAAATAGTTTTCCGAATAACATAGGGTGGAAGTTGTTCTCAGTGGGTGTAAGAGTACATCTCATTTTTTCTTGTTTCCCGACTGTTTCGCCGCTATCGTCTTGCGCCAGTCCTCCACTGCGACTAAATTCCAAATCATTGGACGGAGAGACCTCTGGTGGTGAGACTTCTAATTAAAAGTGATTTGAAACTTACAAACAATAGCATCAAAAGTCTTGTCAGAAGAAGAATATAGAAAGAATTTCAAGTATGAGTTAGAAAGCGATATTAAAAGAATTTGCAATTTAATAAAAGAAATAATTAGCAAAGATAAAGTAGCAAATGGCTGCTTCAGTAATCAGATTGTGAGGAAATGACCAAGTGTGAAGAATCTGTTAATTAATTCTTTTGCGAACACATGTAAGAAAAGAAATTATCCAATGCATATGAGACGATTAAGGTGACGGAAAACAAACAGCAACAATCATGGGGCGTCAGTAGAGCCCACACTCCCGCTTCTGCGACATGCTGAATATTGCCACTTCATTTTTAAAAACACATCGGCGCCGCTGATGGCACTACAGCAAAATGTAGCGGCAGCGCTACAACGTTACTTTAAAATATTATCATATATGATGCAAAATTGAATTTATGCATCATAATAATTGAACTCTGAATGAAATTTAAACAAATTATTTTAAGATATTAAACTATATTTTCCAATATTTATAAGTTATTATAAATAAAAATAATCCATTTTCACTCTAGAAATACGTTCTCTCCTCTACAGTCCACAAAGTTTAAGTTTTTTTTACTGTCACTGATTATTTACCTTTCAGGAAACTAACATTTCAAATTGTGATCATCGTTCAAAGTAGCTCGTTAAATTTTCAAAATGTCTTTGCCAAGCGAGAAAATATGCCTACTATCTACAGCAGCACTTGATGGAATAGGCGTGATGCATTGGATCAATAGCCCCATGAATAACTTACACGGAAAAACTGATGGACAAGGAGCGTTGATGAGAGAATGGTCTTTCTTATAATTTCTGACGATCGCTCACCTTCGTTAGTTTTCGGGAAACTTTTCTTTAATTGGTTGAAGAATTTTTCATGTTGTCTTCGCCTTCACTGCTTCAGCTACATTTATACTTTTCAAAACCATATTTTTTCGTTCACTAACCTTGCCATGGTACTTCCAATCTTCGAAACATGATAACTTAAACTGCGGGGGAATGCTGCGGCAAGAATATGATATGTATCGTCCTTTTGTAGTCTAGAGCTAGAAAATATTCTAATACAGCGTTGACTAGTTGCATAATTCTTTTCTTTTTGCACTTTTGGTTTGTTGATCCAAACAGTTACCACATTTAACTAGAGTTACATAAAGGCTTTTCCTCCCATTGAATGATGTCCAATATGACAACTAGTCACTGCAACTGATAAGCTATTGGTCGCGCACTGGTTCGACTTGTAAATAGATTCCTCAGATAACTTCAACATTTTAAAAGAAGCGGCAGCGCTCTAGCGATAAACAAACCTGTAGCGCTTAGGAAAAAAATAGCGGCGCTTCCGTTACATTAACGCAGAAGTAGCGACATTGCGCTACACAAAAAAGAAGCGCCGCTTAATCATTGCTTAATGTGTTTGTAACGGTAAAAAGCAAACAAATTAAAAAGCTCTCATATGAATAGTTTAGGAGAAAATTTTCTCTAGATGTCAAATTTGACATCCCTTAGAATTTATAATTTTTTTCAAACTGTGAATATGACTTAAATTTACAAATGAATTGTTAGGAAGAAATTATCTTCTTAGTGCATAGCATTTATGTATTCATTAGTTATGTATTTTATATTCCTTAGCAATATATCTATTAGAGAAAGGAATTATTGTACAGTTTGTTGGGATCAATATTAATCAATTAAATTAGAAATTTATTCAAAAAGATTGTAAATCATTATTATTCATTTCTAAATAGACTGTTGCAAAATAATCTGGATTATTACATTATTATTATAAATAGATCCGGAATTTCTCTGTTGAATCTTACAATATAAAATAATTATATCACAATTAAAATAATAATAGTACAACGCATGAGACCCGAATACCTTTTTTTCTGAAATGACTCAAAGAAAGTCTGACTATTTTTGAAAATGTTAGACTATACATCACTGATGTTGTATAACATTGCAAGTATTCTTCAATAACATGTCTCATTCTTAGAAACAATGACAAGTGAAATGTCGAAACATCCTAAGAAAAGTACAATAGCTTGGAGAAGATAAAGGAACCCTTGGTACAAAATTCTCTTGTCAAATGACAGCTTCCATGACGTCACAACAATCTCGTGACCAAACAATGACGTCAGAGTTCATCGCTCCATTCATTTCCTCTACTAGTAAGAAAATCATTGAAATTGAAGATGTTTAGTAACAACTAAAGACATTTCTCTTCAATGCAGTCTATTATATACATAGTAATACTTTGAAACAATAGTATATTCAAAGTAAATGGCTTAGTTTGGAGAAAGTGGGCGGGGCTTTTATCGGCTTGTGGACGAAAGCCAGAGGAAAGTGGGCGGGGCTAAGTGTGCTGTGGAAGGTATGCAGAGTATAAAAGAGGACAGAGAAAGGAGAAGAGACCAAAGAATTCATCAGCTCGTTGTACTGAGTGGACGTGATTTGGATTTCTCTTACTGCGGTGAGTATTTACTGCTGTAGTTATTGATTAATATTCATTAAATAGTATAGTATCGCATATTTTTACTAGCGTGTCGTTATCGAGAACACAACAAAATTTCTGCTGAGAATTTCTATATAAAAAAATCTTTCTAATAAAATTAAACAATTCTTTATATCATAAATATCTATTGAAAGATATTTGTTCATGAAGATTGTTATTTTATAAAGAAACACATTTTTGCACATGAAGAAAGTATAGACAAATAGCTGTTACATTATGTTCACACTTTCCCCATTCTTCAATGTGTTCAAAGAGTAGTTATTGATGACAGGGCATACATTTTCAGCCCATTGGGTCAGGGAAAATACTTACAGCTACCAACCCTAATTAGTTTCCATACACTTTGTCACTGTGCAATTTAAATACTCAGTATTTCAATTAATTTCAGACCATTGCTAAATAAAACAAGGGGGAATGGATTGTATTTTCAGTTGAAACGTTTTATAGGACTAAATAATAAGAAATTTTTATTAAATTTGTTCTTAACTTTTTTCAGCTCTATTTTTTATTTTATCAAATGGGAATATTGAATCAATAAAAAATATTTTATTATATTTTGTCAATCAATTCATAAATATTATTATCATACTTCCACTCTATTAATTAGTATTTTCTTTCTCATATTCATCATTAATGTTTTTATATAGTTTTTTTTATCTTTTTCGTCTCATTCTTCCATTTGTTGCAATTCTCTTCTTGTTCTCTCAGTATTCCTACACCCCATTTTTATCAACTTCTCTTATATTGCTCAACATATCCTTGGTCATCTCTTACTATTTATGCTTCAAGATAGCAGCGTATAAGTCTTTATACACCAAATAATTTGCCATGAAGACATTAACGATAAAGTCTATATCTTTCTGCCACTTGCTTCTGATAGTCTCTAACTCTTTCCACCAGCCACAGGCCAAAGCAATGTCTCTTTTCTATCTTTGCGCTAATATCTAAAGAGGTAAAAGTTACTCTCCAATAACATTATCAATAATAAGCTCACTAATTTAACACCTATTCATCTCCCTCTTACTTTTGAAGACATCAATCGTTATTTCCTATTTCAAATCTTCAGTTTTCAGCTCACCGTTCGAATTGCGTTTATGCGAACACTTTCCTCGGTTATGAAGATTGCAGTTAGTGGCAAGGCGTTATTTGTTATTTGCTTGGGCAGCACATTGCAAAACTGTTATTTCTATCGCTAGCATCTCAACTAGGCGCCTGCTCCTCAGCAAATGCTATTGGCTAGCTAGAAAACTCTCCGGAAAAGAGTCACTGGACATTTCTTATGATAATAAATTCACATATGATGCTTGCAAACTCTCGCCTATCCAATTAATAGTTTTTGGAAACTGCTCTATTCCTTTCAATTTAACTTATTTTCTGATGTCAGCGTTTGCAGAGATTATGTAGAATGTAGAAGCTATATCTACTAGGCCTGATTGACTCATTTTATTATTCAGCTTTCTAACTTTGATAGCATCTAAACTCTCGAAAGAATAATTTAGAAATGAAGCTAAAGCAGAATTATTATCAGCAGAGGTTGAAGTTTAGTCTGTTTTTTAATTTCCATCTAACAAGTAAAACATTTCCATCATCATTTATTCGACATAAAATAATTCTTCTATTGAGTTGCTGTCCTTCATTTCTTGCAGTTTGATCTTCACATACGTGTAATAATCATAAACTAAATTAAGTTTAGCGACCTAATCATCAAACTGTTCATCAAAGATGTCCAATCCATTATCACTTATGAGCAAATAGATACTCTGTACTATATCATCTAGGTACTCCGCTACTTCTCTCACCTCCACCCCCTCATCATCCAAAGACCCAGCAATGGTTAACTGGTAGCCCCTCTCAGTCTGGTACAGGGCTGTACCTTCATCTTCATTTGCCTCGTACCGTTCTTTTACTGTTCTGAATCTGAACTGCGGATTGTGATAGATTTACTGCAGCAACTCCCCTGACTGCTATATCTTAGTCAGTTCTTCCACCTCGTGAACGTAATATTCCCCTGAGTTCTTATTGTACTCCGGGTACATGAAACTAACGAACGGATTTCTCTTCTCAGTCATTTCCACTTTCCTTTTCTCTTTTCTATTTTCAGTATTCTTCATGAAGAATTGTTATGAGATATTTGTATATTTGTATCCTCACTACGAGTCTCTTCCGACAACCGATTAAAAGTACCATCCCTAAACATAGTCCATTTTTCACTTATTCCAAAAGAGATTCAAAATTTCATCCTTCTCATTTTATTAGTAATGTCCATAACACATCTTAAGAAGCGTTGAGTCTAAAAAACTTTTAGCTCTATAGTTCCCTCACATTTTATCAAATTTCATCTAAAGGCTTATGCCTTATTTATAATATTGAAAGGTTTATGATTTAAAGTTACCTAAAAGTTTATAACTACTAAAGTGAAAATCATTTATTATGTAAATACATAAATCATTTATTATAATGAATTTCAACTACATACATTTCTTTATCAAATATTAATAATGGAGGTTTGTTTCCGAAAATATATTTTGTTTGAATTATTTATTTATTATGTTCATTTTCACTAATAATTAATAATAATGAACACACAATTGTATCGGTTTGAGATGATTTTAAATTTTATATTCATTTATTAGTATTTTATTACCAGGTTATACCATAAAAAGTGTAAACAATCAAAATGTAAATTAAATATTGGTAGCAAAACACGTAGACTTTATTCTATTATAAAGAAAAAATAATCATAGCCAAGGTATATCACATTGATGTAAATCCTTCAGCCATGATCATATATTGGTACTTATTGTGATAATCTATGAATTTTTCTAACTATTCAATATATTATTTAATAATTGTAGACTCTTATCATTAACAGTTCCACTGGGTCAGTAGAACTGTCCTTATTTTAGCATCACAAGTGAGGGAATATTATCCAGGTAGAGACTGATAAGGGACTGATAACGAGGTGATAAAGGAGTAATAAGGGACTATAATGGACTTATAAGGGGTAGAAGTATCGGTAGACCTTATCATTTCATTCCCCCGATACATCTACCAAGCTACATAATATATAAAAGCTTCAGATGATTTTCCTTACATTCTTTCATAATGAAATAGTGCTTCAGATTTCAATAAATTCGTATCCATGAAACCTACAGCTATTATGGATGATAATAATTTAACGAATTGAATAAATTATATTATTGTTTATTATATGTATGATCGAAAATATGAAATTATTCGATAAATTGGAATTTACCCCACTTGAACGCGATTGCCAACTAGCTACTTAAAGAAAATTTATGAAATAATATTAAATTGAGTATCTCGTATTTTATATTGAACGGATGAACATTAAACAATAATGCATTCAATATTTTTATTAATGTATCCCAATTTTGATGTAAAACAATGCTATAGAGTATAGAATATTAATGAGAAAAAATAAGATCATAAATACAATAATTTCATCTTAAAGTTACTTACTCATTTAAAACATGCGTATACCATGTGTCACTTACTCATTTAAAACATGTGCTTACCATGTGTCACTTACTCATTTAAAACATGTGTATACCATGTGTCACTTACTCATTTAAAACATGTGTATACCATGTGTCACTTACTCATTTAAAACATGTGTCTACCATGTGTCACTTACTCACTTAAAACATGTGTATACCATGTGTCACTTACTCATTTACAACATGTGTCTACCATGTGTCACTTACTCATTTAAAACATGTGTATACCATGTGTCACTTACTCACTTAAAACATGTGCTTACCATGTGTCACTTACTCATTTACAACATGTGTCTACCATGTGTCACTTACTCATTTAAAACATGTGTATACCATGTGTCACTTACTCATTTAAAACATGTGCTTACCATGTGTCACTTACTCATTTACAACATGTGTCTACCATGTGTCACTTACTCATTTAAAACATGTGCTTACCATGTGTCACTTACTCATTTACAACATGTGTCTACCATGTGTCACTTACTCATTTAAAACATGTGTATACCATGTGGCACTTACTCATTTAAAACATGTGCTTACCATGTGTCACTTACTCATTTAAAACATGTGCTTACCATGTGTCACTTACTCATTTAAAACATGTGCTTACCATGTGTCACTTACTCATTTAAAACATGTGTATACCATGTATACTTTTTTAAATGGATATCATATGTATTAAATGTGGTTCTACATGGTAATAGGGTATGAATTACGCGTGGTTACCTTATGTTATAAGTATGCTAATTAACTTGTGGATAAGAGTGGGTCAATTGAATATTTAAACAATCTGTATATGCTATGGTTATGAAACGGATAAGCCAAATGTTTCTCATGCTTTCTTATGATGGTTATATTTATTTAATGTTGAAAACACATATTTATACTGTATTGCCACATTATAGCCATTAAACCACATGTTAACCATGTGTATTTAATTTGAAATTGTTTGCTGCATTGTAACAGTTACGAGGTATTTAATTACTTGAATTGGAGTTAATATATTGCAGTTTGGCGATGGGAAATAATTGCATGACTATACGTTAGTTTAAATGACTTATTTAACATTGTATGACTTAATTAAATGACTTACTTAACATTGTATGACTTAATTAAATGACTTACTTAACATTGTATGACTATGATTTAATTTGAATGACTTACTTAACATTATTTGACTATGATTTAATTTAAATGACTTATTTAACATTGTATGACTTACTTAAATAATTTAAATGACTTACTTAACATTGTATGACTATGATTCAATTTAAATGACTTATTTAACATTGTATGACTTACTTAAATTATTCAAATGACTTACTTAACATTATATGACTATGATTTAATTTAAATGACTTATTTAACATTGTATGACTTACTTAAATAATTTAAATGACTTACTTAACATTGTATGACTATGATTTAATTTAAATGACTTATTTAACATTGTATGACTTACTTAAATTTTATAAATGACTTATTTAACATTATATGACTATCATTTAATTTAAATGACTTATTTAACATTGTATGACTATGATTTAATTTAAATGACTTATTTAACATTGTATGACTTACTTAAATAATTTAAATGACTTACTTAACATTGTATGACTATGATTTAATTTAAATAACTTATTTAACATTATATGACTTACTTAAATTATTCAAATGACTTATTTAACATTATATGACTATGATTTAATTTAAATGACATATTTAACATTGTATGACTTACTTAAATTTTATAAATGACTTATTTAACATTATATGACTATCATTTAATTTAAATGACTTATTTAACATTGTATGACTATGATTTAATTTAAATAACTTATTTAACATTATATGACTTACTTAAATTATTCAAATGACTTATTTAACATTATATGACTATGATTTAATTTAAATGACTTATTTAACATTGTATGACTTACTTAAATTTTATAAATGACTTATTTAACATTATATGACTATCATTTAATTTAAATGACTTATTTAACATTGTATGACTTACTTAAATTATTCAAATGACTTATTTAAGAACATCTTTATGAAGTATAACAAGTTAACTTAAATATTGATGATAAGAAATAAAATAAACGTTACATTGACATCTAATTAACTCGAATGTAAACTTCATTTTACCAATAATCATACAGTGCCTATTTTATTAATAACTAAAAAAATCAACAACAACAATTGTATGAAGTTACAGAGTAAATTCCTCAAACATTTTCAGCACACAGTAATAGTATTTAAATTTTACTGACTAAATATACTGTGAATTAGTTTGCTTGGTAGGTTTTTATGATAAAAATGATCAGTAGGAGAGTTTTATTAATCATAATAATCAGTAGGAGAGTTTTAATGATCATAATAATCAGTAGGAGAGTTTTATTAATCATAATAATCAGTAGGAGAGTTTTAATGATCATAATAATCAGTAGGAGAGTTTTATTAATCATAATAATCAGTAGGAGAGTTTTAATGATCATAATAATCAGTAGGAGAGTTTTATTAATCATAATAATCAGTAGGAGAGTTTTATTAATCATAATAATCAGTAGGAGAGTTTTATTAATCATAATAATCAATAGGAGAGTTTTATTAATCAATATAATCAGTAGGAGAGTTTTATTAATCATAATAATCAGTAGGAGAGTTTTATTAATCATAATAATCAGTAGGAGAGTTTTAATGATCATAATAATCAGTAGGAGAGTTTTATTAATCATAATAATCAGTAGGAGAGTTTTAATGATCATAATAATCAGTAGGAGAGTTTTATTAATCATAATAATCAGTAGGAGAGTTTTATTAATCATAATAATCAGTAGGAGAGTTTTAATGATCATAATAATCAGTAGGAGAGTTTTATTAATCATAATAATCAGTAGGAGAGTTTTAATGATCATAATAATCAGTAGGAGAGTTTTATTAATCATAATAATCAGTAGGAGAGTTTTATTAATCATAATAATCAGTAGGAGAGTTTTATTAATCATAATAATCAGTAGGAGAGTTTTATTAATCATAATAATCAGTAGGAGAGTTCTATTAATCATAATAATCAATAGGAGAGTTTTAATGATCATAATAATCAGTAGGAGAGTTTTATTAATCATAATAATCAGTAGGAGAGTTCTATTAATCATAATAATCAATAGGAGAGTTTTAATGATCATAATAATCAGTAGGAGAGTTTTATTAATCATAATAATCAGTAGGAGAGTTTTATTAATCATAATAATCAGTAGGAGAGTTTTAATGATCATAATAATCAGTAGGAGAGTTTTAATGATCATAATAATCAGTAGGAGAGTTTTATTAATCATAATAATCAGTAGGAGAGTTTTATTAATCACAATAATCAGTAGGAGAGTTTTATTAATCATAATAATCAGTAGGAGAGTTTTATTAATCATAATAATCAGTAGGAGAGTTTTAATGATCATAATAATCAGTAGGAGAGTTTTATTAATCATAATAATCAGTAGGAGAGTTTTAATGATCACAATAATCAGTAGGAGAGTTTTATTAATCATAATAATCAGTAGGAGAGTTTTATTAATCATAATAATCAGTAGGAGAGTTTTAATGATCATAATAATCAGTAGGAGAGTTTTATTAATCATAATAATCAATAGGAGAGTTTTATTAATCAATATAATCAGTAGGAGAGTTTTATTAATCATAATAATCAGTAGGAGAGTTTTATTAATCATAACAATCAGTAGGAGAGTTTTATTAATCATAATAATCAGTAGGAGAGTTTTATTAATCATAATAATCAGTAGGAGAGTTCTATTAATCATAATAATCAATAGGAGAGTTTTATTAGTCAATATAATCAGTATGGTCGTTTTTAATGATCATAATAATCGATACTACAATTTTAATAATCTGTATAATGGGTATTGATAATCACAATAATTCAGCAGGACATTTTTAATTACGGCAAACAGCTGATATAGAAAATAGCGGAAGTTTTCCGCGATCCTTTTAATTTACCGCAGGGCTTCTCTGCCATAAATTGCCCCAAAGTTACTAGCAAGTTAGGTAATATATCCCTTACTTTAATGTCTCTTTTTTCTAACTGAAATTAGAACATTAGTTATTAGTTGTTGGAGGCATCGAACTCAGATGTTAGTTTGATGCTAAACAAAAATAGAATACCAATTTTCAATTGCCTCTAACAATATTTCCATTAATTTGTTTGTGATGAATTATATCGTTATTATTGTTCTGCAAATCCTATATATTGATTTTAACTCAATAAATTATTTTTCATCTGAAAATTTATTCTTATGTATTAATTATCTACAACATATAAACACACCTAATCATTATGTTAAAATAAACAATAAGAGCGACTCTCTTTCATTTCACTATTTAACTGTACAGTTCAAATGCCAGAGAGTTTATAGAGTCCCTTTTGCCATTCTGTATAATATGCAGAGGGAAGCTATGTGAGGCATGCTAACTAATTACTGCTGTTTGGTGAGTAGCAATGCGACTGAGGTGTTCTGGCAGATGGCTTGGAGAGGTGAATATGATAGGGTGAATATGATAGGGTGAATATGATAGGGTGAATATGATAGGGTGAATATGATAGGATAAAGTCACAGTTACCAGATACAAATTAATCAATTTATGCCCAGTGTTGCATAATCTCAAACATATATTTTTACTTTTTAATCTTAAAAAATAAACACAACATGCATTCAAATTTATTCATTACCTATTGAAATTATCATCTGGTATTTAATTTTCATCTATTAATGACTTTAACCAACCAATGTTTTATTTATTTGTTAATTGTTGAAAAAATAATAACTGTCTTCCTCTATTGTTTTTGTAGTTCCAAATGAATCAAAATAAACTAAAAAAAATTTAGTTGCAGAAGATTTCAAGGCAATATTAACTTGCGGCTATTAGAGAGTTTAGACTCGTGGCTGCGACGTGTGTAACTTAGTAAATTAGAGACAGTAAGGACAGGCCAAGAACTAAATACAACTTTTGAGATTTTGTTACAATAATGAGTAGTAAATTTATTTCTAGTTTCATTTCATTGTGGTTTACATCAATAGTCTGCAATAAAGTAATCATTATTACTAATAGAATCAAACGACAATAAATTCTATCTAATATCTTCTTTTGTTTCTCTTTTCCACGATAGAAGAAAGTGCGTCTTTTTCTGTGACGCAAAGCGTCCTTCAAGGGCGCACTAGAGGCGCAAATAGCCTTTTATTTTTCAAGAGATAATGAACATCAAATCCTCTGAAGTGCTTTAAGATAAATTGAATTTCTTGAGCGTTTATGAAAATCGATAAGTGAATGGAACGACTTTAACTTCCTCGGAAATTATCTTAACATAATATTGCTCGTGAACTATATTGAAAAGAACTGAAGTGATTGGAGTAGACTTTTATTATAGAACGCTTTCTATTAGTTTATTATACTATATTAGTTACATATATATAAAGTATATATGTAACTATTTTCATAAAGAAATGTGTATGTGGTAAGGAGAAAATAATTAGAAACAGAATGAAAATGAGTCTAAAAATAAGAGCAATAAAGCCCTAACAATTTCCGAGGTATGAATATATTTTAGTTAGGCACCTAAAGTATTTGAAAATAAGTATAATGAATTGTTATTGAAAATACTAAGTATAATTTATTTAGTGAGGTTTAGTTTAATGTTATTATATCAATAAAAAACTGTAATAACTCTTCAAACAGTAACTCTGATCATAACGTAGTAAAATATATCTACTTATAATAAAGAATATTGCCATAAAAAGGGCCACTGATAGCCTCATGCTTGAATTATGTTCTGATGCAATAGACAATTTGCTAAGAGTAAGCTATTTAAAGATCATATAAGACAAAAAGTGCAATAGTTTAGACATTTCCATTTCATCAAAAAAGTTCTCTCTGTTGCTTCTGTGAGGGTACTGGCATAAAAAATGAAATCTCTGTGCAACTGATCATAAAAAAAACTAAAAGCTACTCTGAAGTCAGATGGACTGTACTCTACCTTAAAGGGTTAATTATATTACATAATACAGTCATTCATTTGTTGCTTTGTAGTTACTGGCCACGGTGTACCTTTGTCTCTTTGCATTTGATATCATTTTACTAGTAATTAATTGTGGTTGAATTTGGTTAGTGTAGTCTAGATTGAGTAAATAAATATGTCATGGACACTCCGATAGGATGATATAAAATAATATTTTAATTCATGATTAGATGTAAGTTCTTAAGATTGACACAACTATAAATGGCTGCCATGAAATACATTGTATTTTCTAGTTCCAAATTACTTAAATTTTCACTATTTAATACTAGTAAGAAAGTAAGTCGATTGTACTCATTAAAAAGGGTACAATTACTTAATATTATAATTAATTACCAGCCCATATATATTTTCACAGTTTAATGGTATTTATTTCTCCCTTGCAGTTGGTACCCCTGACCATCTCTAGAGTGTGACGTCACTGTAGCCAAACTGAGGCCCTTAGTAGCCATGCTACGCCCTACCTACCTAATGCTGCTGAGTGTGGTCACTGTCACTGTGAGTACTGTGATAGTCACTGTGAGTACTGTGATAGTCACTGTGAGTACTGTGATAGTCACTGTGAGTACTGTGATAGTCACTGTTAGTACTGTGATAGTCACTGTGAGTACTGTGATAGTCACTGTGAGTACTGTGATAGCCACTGTGAGTACTGTGATAGTCACTGTGAGTACTGTGATAGTCACTGTGAGTACTGTGATAGTCACTGTTAGTATTGTGACAGTCACTGTTAGTATTGTGACAGTCACTGTGAGTACTGTGATAGTCACTGTGAGTACTGTGATAGTCACTGTGAGTACTGTGATAGTCACTGTGAGTACTGTGATAGTCACTGTGAGTACTGTGATAGTCACTGTGAGTACTGTGATAGTCACTGTTAGTACTGTGATAGTCACTGTGAGTACTGTGATAGTCACTGTTAGTACTGTGATAGTCACTGTGAGTACTGTGATAGTCACTGTTAGTACTGTGATAGTCACTGTGAGTACTGTGATAGTCACTGTTAGTACTGTGATAGTCACTGTGAGTACTGTGATAGTCACTGTTAGTACTGTGATAGTCACTGTTAGTACTGTGATAGTCACTGTTTGTATAACAAAGTAATACTCCTTGTTAGTGAATACACTGAAATTCCTGAGTTATGAACTATTGGTTTCTTCATAACTCAGAGCCACTTCATAACTCAGGTGCACTAGATTGTTTTCTATGATTACAATTTTAAGAAAATATGGTTCTTAAAGGTTAACTACGCAATTCTTGACGTACATATAAAGCTCGTACAGCGGACGATCTTCAATCGGACACCTCCTACAAAGGACAAAAATTGTCTGTTCTACTTGACATGCAGCTACCTACAACGACCTCTTTAAATTATATGGTTTAATTTATTTTTTATTCGTCTACCAAGAAGTATCTAGTCAAATATTTATTATATTCGGAGTTATTACAATCTACAAAAATACAATCAACACTTTAATTACCTTCGCAGAATGCGGGAGGGTCATATTTTCATCGGACTTTATTTATTTATATATTTATTTATCATCTTGTTATTCGATTAACTGAAAAGGTTTTCAACCAAATTGCCTGAAAATTGGTGAAGTGATTGGTCAATGTCCAGTGACCTGCTGGTAGAAAACCTGGTCAAAGGTCAAGGTCATGGTCATTTATAACTCAAAAAGTATTGAACCATATTGCATGAAACTTAGTGGGAAAATTGGCCAATATACAGGAACAATTTCATTAGATTTTGGGAGCGATCGGGTCAAAGGTCAAAGATCAAGGTCAAGGTCATTTGTAACTCAATAACTCCAAAAGTATTCAACCAATTTGTCTGAAATTTGATGGGACGATTGGTCAATGTCCAGGAACGATCTGGTAGAATTTTGTAAGCGATACGGTCAAAGGTCAAGGTCATTTATAACTCGATAACTCAAAAAGTATTGTACCATATTGCATGAAACTTGGTGGGACGATTGGTTATTATCCAGTTAGCAGTTTCTTAAATTTTGAGAGAGAACGAGTCAAAGTGGAGGCGAAGGTATGCGCTCTACCGAGTGCACATAATCTAGTAAATCTATAGTTTTTCAGATTTTAAGTATTTTGATCTATAGTTACC
Organism: Caprella mutica; assembly: GCA_947561585.1. Classification (NCBI taxonomy): domain Eukaryota; kingdom Metazoa; phylum Arthropoda; class Malacostraca; order Amphipoda; family Caprellidae; genus Caprella; species Caprella mutica. The sequence goes on along the minus strand of CANNZV010001629.1, from coordinate 45,693 downwards.
CTTTCCCTATACATTTTCTTTGATTAGAAAAGTTCTATAGAAAATAAAAAAGAGGTGTAACTCTTCTATATTATAGAAAAGTTACGGTTATACCTACTATATTATTTTGTATATTTATATAAGTAAGTTATATAAATATTATAAGATTTTCATTTAATTGTAATCTGAGAATGTGTACCATCATTAACGTATCTTTAAAATGATGCTAAAGAAATGCTTTCATAGCGCCCATTGCTAGTCACAGCGGACAAATTCTGGCACATGTATTGTCCTTTGTACGAGCTTTACCTGTATATCCTTTTTCTATGATTCATTTTTTTTATTGAAATAAAATATTCACAGAAAAATAACTATGAAGTAAAACTACATCAATAATTAAAGTTACAGAAAGAGTTACACATACTTCACAATTAGCAACACCAATTTTTTGAATTTCAAGCCTATAAGTTCAGAGAACTTTTCGGGCAATTCAAATATAATCGGCAACACTCGGATATCAGCTACTCTATTTAATACAATGATACACTATAATAGAGCATAAGTGCAGCCAAAAGCTTATCATCACTGTACAAACTTATCAAGTGTTTCTTATATTCTCTTTTAAATAGACAAATTAGTGCTTTGCCAAAGTGACTCAGGTAATAAATTCTAAAGTTTCTGACCACTGTAGGTAACAGATTTTTGACATAAAGCGAGACGTTGGAATGGAATCTGAGCGAGATTGCGATGTCTCGTATCATAATAATGAGTAGGGTGAGGTATACGATTAGATATATGCAACTTGAACATATAAATTCCAAGATGGTACTTGTATATATCATCTAGGCTCAAGAACCCTAATCTTTTGAAAAGAGGAGCAGAGGGTTCATAATAATGGGAATAAGTTATGGTCCTACTATTCTCCTTTGAATGACAGCTAAGGGATGCAAATGCACCGCCGCTGTATTACCATATGCAAGATTTTCATAAATAAGATAAGGGTAGACAAGACAATAATACAAATTTAAGAGAACCTTAATAGGCACAAAGTCACTTACACGACACAGCACCCCTGCAGTCTTCGACAGCTTGGTGCAGACAATATTAATGTGTTTTAAAACATACTTCATTACTCAGGTGCATTTGCTACCTCGGCACTCCATAACTCACGAGTTTTACTGCAGTAACATCTAATTTAATTCCTATTCCTAATAAAATTCAGACCATTGAAGTCACTACAAAGAATCGTGAAGATAAAATATTTCATAGACTGCAGGAAATATCAAAGATATGAAGTAACAATGAAAGCTTTTCCAAAGCACAACAATGGCAGAAATACACATTTTATCAAAATATTGCATCAAAGATACTTTACAAAACTCTCAGTATTCTCAGGGTAATAATATAAAGATACTTACACAACTCTCAGTATTCTCAGGGTAATAATATAAAGATACTTACACAACTCTCAGTATTCTCAGGGTAATAATATAAAGATACTTTACACAACTCTCAGTATTCTCAGGGTAATAATATAAAGATACTTACACAACTCTCAGTATTCTCAGGGTAATAATATAAAGATACTTTACACAACTCTCAGTATTCTCAGGGTAATAATATAAAGATACTTTAGACAACTCTCAGTATTCTCAGGGTAATATTATATTGGAGTCTTTTGAATAAAAGTTTCGATAATTGAAATAAAATTAATATTTCTTTTGATCATTAGATATTTACGCAGTTGTTTACTTTAAAAGTGATGAAAGTAAAGTTGGTAAGGTGAAATAATAAACGTATTCAGTATGCAATAACTCATAATTATTTCTGGCTTGAATTAACGCTGAAATAATCTCTCACATACAAGATTACGTTACTCTATTCATATCAACATCATATCGATTTATCTCTTCATAACCTCATCACAACATTAGAGTCAAAGTAATGCTTCCTTTTATTACATTGATGGTTTTCCCAAACTTTCTTCCTTTTTAGTTCTAATTATGAATAGAATCAGTATATTATTTATATTTCAGTAATATTACTATCGGATATTCCAAATAAAAAATTTAATAATATAATTAGATTATCACAATATCTCTCATTAATTGAGAGAAGTGGAATGTCTTTACTCATATATAGTCATTTTTCAGTTAGGTACACCATCCTGGTTACAAATTAATAATTAGCTAATTAATATGTTAGCTCTTTTAAACTCAATGCGATAAAATAAATTGAAACAGATGACAAAACTTTTGAGATATGTCGTTATTGAAGATGTGTGACAACTGCCAATGAACTTTCCTTTCCCTCCAAGTCATTGTCTGATTTGACCTCTCCAGAATATCATCAGATACTCTCTTTCTTCTCTGACTTCCATTGTAGTCAGTTCTTAATGACGACAACATGTTAGTCATAAGAAATGTCTGACCCCTCTCATCCCGAACTGAAGATATGAATTGTATTCTATTTCTTACATTATTCCCCTTGAATAGCGACTGCATAATAAGCGTTCTAATTAATGAACTTTATTTGTTGAATAAGAATCCACACGCATGCAAGTTAAATCCATTCCTCAATGCAAAGCCAATCAAATTTAATCTCATTTTACTTTTCATTCAGTTTCAATTAGCATAGTAATTATGAGATACATTATCTATCATTTTATTCATGAGATTCATTTAAATCTATCTCATCTATTATTAAGTACAGTATAGTTTTAATTACTTCTAAATGATGACTTTATTCAGATCGGTTAATTGATAACCATTGAATATTACTAAATACTACTCGGTTTAAGTGACGTTTCAATTCTAAGGTACACCAAGAGAGGTAGTTTAGAACACCACGCATTTGAAGAACCGCTGTTGTATCAACATAATTAATTATATTAGTTTATTAAACTGTACTTGCAAGTACACAATAAATTAAATAGAAAAGTTGTCTTACGAAGCATTCAATTCAGTAATAAAGTTTAGGAAATTATAGTGTGGTTCAATAGCGAAGGCTTTAGTCATCTATTTTAAATTCCGTCTCCTCCACATCAGCTGTATTATCTCACTGCTCATAAATCACTACAAACAACAAACTGTACGAACACTGCATGCTGAATCTGTGCCAGAGTTTGTAGCTGTTGTATGCAGATATCATTGTTCGCGATGATATCTTATTAAATGGAAACATTTTCAAATCGCACACTCCATTTATTCAAATTTCCTATGCGACTGTCGGCATTTCCTAAAATCTACATCCACACTGTCAGTAATTTAGCTTAGTGTTTTCTATTCTGTTGTGTGCAATGTAAGTTAACAAAAGAAAAGACAAGACAAGAAACTCCATCCACAAACAATAAAATATATAGACTCATAATCTTGCATCCCTTTGAAAGTTTAAAAACATTTAAATGATTATTTCTACTTAAAAGTATCTTACTTTGGAATGTACCTAGTGTTCTTTTGAGAGAATCTATTTGTCAGTATCTTTTCCTACGAAGAATGTAACAGTTTGCAGACTAGTGTACATACCCAGTGACACTTTTTACACCTGAGGTAAATACGAGGAAATTATTGATAATATTTACGCAGATATTCGCAAACGAAAAGACGCCCCCATTCATATAAAAGAACAACTAAACAATAAGAAAACCTTAACACAAATAGAAGTTGATGGCGTGTATGTATCTTTAGCTTGAGGTTTTAAATTGTAACTCATATATATGGGGTCAAACTGCGGCCAGAAATAAATTTTAAATTTAGAACTCTCCAATTTGAAAATGGATTATTTTGCCATTCAACTATTAAAAGGAGTAGTTTTCAATTCGATATCTTCTCAGAAAATACACGCATTATGTATTCTTTTAATCAATGAAAGCCTCAAACATCTTATAGCCATTCATTTGAATCATTTCAATTCCCTGTGGAGATATTGGACGAATTCTGTTTCCTATCCGCAGACTTTCAGGGAATATTTCTGGTGGATTTATTACAGGCGGTTATTGACAGGGTAATGACACGTCACAAAAAACGACTTAGAAAATTGAAAAGGGGGAGTAGGCTTCTGATATGAAACTCGTCGGGTTACAAATTTCGAACCTCTACCAACTGTGAAATGAAACATAAATGAAAGTGTGATTAATTTCCTTAAATGTATGTAATATGAATATCGACAATTAGAACTTATTTTTTAAAAGAAAAAATACCCAAAACTACTGAAGATGATATTTGTATTTCTATTGCAAAATATAACTGTAACTGTCATTTTCTCTTACATAACATAATAGAAACAGGAAATTCTTAATTATTTCTAAATGACTTGGAATATAACTTCTCTGTTGATCTTCCGCGCATCATTTTGATATGATATTTAGTAAACATCACAATTACTTTACTATAGCAGTTCTTCCATGCGCAATACATCAAACATTGAATAGTTAACTTTAAATCATTTCAACATATAAATTTACTGCCTTATTTTAACTTTAAAACAAACAACTAATTCATTAAGATGGACGTAAAACTAACAAATTATTTGAATCTGCGAAAGTCTTAAAGAGAAGATTACTCGGACTTTAATTATAGGGTGATAAATTAGAGACACTAAGCCAGACTGATTGCACAGAGATAAGCCAGTGCAAGAGACAAGTCAGTGCAAGAGACAAGTCAGTGCAAGAGACAAGTCAGTGCAAGAGACAAGTCAGTGCAAGAGACAAGTCAGTGCAAGAGACAAGTCAGTACAAGAGACAATTCACTGCAAGAGACAAGTCAGTACAAGTGACAAGTCAGTACAAGAGATAAGACAGTGCAAGAGACAAGTCAGTACAAGAGACAAGTCAGTGCAAGAGACAAGTCAGTACAAGAGACAAGTCAGTGCAAGAGACAAGTCAGTACAAGAGACAATTCACTGCAAGAGACAAGTCAGTACAAGTGACAAGTCAGTACAAGAGACAAGTCAGTACAAGAGATAAGACAGTGCAAGAGACAAGTCAGTACAAGAGACAAGTCAGTGCAAGAGACAAGTCAGTACAAGAGACAAGTCAGTGCAAGAGACAAGTCAGTACAAGAGACAATTCACTGCAAGAGACAAGTCAGTACAAGTGAAAAGTCAGTACAAGAGACAAGTCAGTACAAGAGATAAGTTAGTGCAAGAGACAAGTCAGTGCAAGAGACAAGCCAGTACAAGAGACAAGTCAGTACAAGAGACAAGTCAGTGCAAGAGACAATTCAGTACAAGAGACAAGTCAGTACAAGAGACATGTCAGTACAAGAGACAAGTCAGTACAAGAGACAAGTCAGTACAAGAGACAAGTTAGTGCAAGAGACAAGTCAGTGCAAGAGACAAGTCAGTACAAAAGACAAGTCAGTGCAAGAGACAAGCCAGTGCAAGAGACAAGTCAGTACAAGAGACAAGTGAGTACAAGAGACAAGTCAGTACAAGAGATAAGTTAGTGAAAGAGACAAGCCAGTGCAAGAGACAAGCCAGTATAAGAGACAAGTCAGTACAAGAGACAAGTCAGTACAAGAGACAAGTCAGTACAAGAGACAAGCCAGTGCTAGAGACAACTCAGTACAAGAGACAAGTCAGTGCAAGAGACAAGTCAGTGCAAGAGACAAGTCAGTGCAAGAGACAAGCCAGTGAAAGAGACAAGTCAGTACAAGAGATAAGTTAGTGCAAGAGACAAGTCAGTGCAAGAGACAAGCCAGTACAAGAGACAAGTCAGTACAAGAGACAAGTCAGTACAAGAGACAAGTCAGTACAAGAGACAAGTCAGTACAAGAGACAAGTCAGTGAAAGAGACAAGTCAGTACAAGAGACATGTCAGTGCAAGAGACAAGTCAGTGCAAGAGACAAGTCAGTGCAAGAGACAATTCAGTGCAAGAGACAAGTCAGTACAAGAGACAAGTCAGTGCAAGAGACAATTCAGTGCAAGAGACAAGTCAGTGCAAGAGACAAGTCAGTGCAAGAGACAAGTCAGTGCAAGAAACAAGTCAGTGCAAGAGACAAGTCAGTGCAAGAGACAAGTCAGTGCAAGAGACAAGTCAGTACAAGAGACATGTCAGTGCAAGAGACAAGTCAGTACAAGAGACAAGTCAGTGCAAGAGACAATTCAGTGCAAGAGACAAGTCAGTGCAAGAGACAAGTCAGTGCAAGAGACAATTCAGTGCAAGAGACAAGTCAGTGCAAGAGACAAGTCAGTGCAAGAGACAAGTCAGTGCAAGAAACAAGTCAGTGCAAGAGACAAGTCAGTACAAGAGACAAGTCAGTACAAGAGACAAGTCAGTACAAGAGACAAGTCAGTACAAGAGACAAGTCAGTACAAGAGACAAGTCAGTACAAGAGACAAGTCAGTGAAAGAGACAAGTCAGTACAAGAGACATGTCAGTGCAAGAGACAAGTCAGTGCAAGAGACAAGTCAGTGCAAGAGACAAGTCAGTGCAAGAGACAAGTCAGTGCAAGAAACAAGTCAGTGCAAGAGACAAGTCAGTGCAAGAGACAAGTCAGTGCAAGAGACAAGTCAGTACAAGAGACATGTCAGTGCAAGAGACAAGTCAGTACAAGAGACAAGTCAGTGCAAGAGACAATTCAGTGCAAGAGACAAGTCAGTGCAAGAGACAAGTCAGTGCAAGAGACAATTCAGTGCAAGAGACAAGTCAGTGCAAGAGACAAGTCAGTGCAAGAGACAAGTCAGTGCAAGAAACAAGTCAGTGCAAGAGACAAGTCAGTGCAAGAGACAAGTCAGTGCAAGAGACAAGTCAGTGCATGAGACAAGTCAGTGCAGGAGATAGCTAAGTTTTTCTTTTTTTTACCATTCATTTCCCATGTCTACCATACCCCGTCCAAATGATCTCAGCCTCCAAATTATTGTGGCCTGAAGACTGTTTTTGTTGCAGCAAATATCATTAGAAGGCTGTGAGAATGTCTGAGGGTGAAAAGATGGTTCAGGAGAATGAGCTTAGGAGAATGGAATCAAATTCTAAAGAGACTTTTCAATTTGTGGGAGTAGGACTGTGTTTAAATGCATTCAATGCAACGCCGCTGCCTGCATTATACTAAATCTTGAGGATTAAACCAGTCCCACTTGATGGATGCAAAGCAGGACACTTCCAGTGAATTAAATTAACACAGTTTAATTTGATTAGCATATCCAACCTATCTCGCAGAAAAGACTATTGTGAAAAATAGAAAAAAAAATTGTATCATTCAGGACACATAACAGATCACCAAATAATTTAAATGCCAAAATATACCAGAATAGGTAACATAATTTCAGTTATATTTTCTAACTGAACCTATTCTCAGTCTTACTCAGAAGTCATTTGTTGACTGCAGAAAGAAACTTGGTTTAATTTCCTGCATTCTTTACTGGTTTGAAACTGGAGTCTCGCATAACTCAAGAAGTGACTTTTGGACTGCTTTTTGTAGGGGAGATGAACAATTGAACATGTCATGACTATGCAGTAAAGAACATGTCATGACTATGCAGTAAAGAACATGTCATGACTATGCAGTAAAGAACATGTCATGACTATGCAGTAAAGAACATGTCATGACTATGCAGTAAAGAACATGTCATGACTATGCAGTAAAGAACATGTCATGACTATGCAGTAAAGAACATGTCTTGACTATGCAGTAAAGAACATGTCATGACTATGCAGTAAAGAACAAGTCATGACTATGCAGAAAAAGAGAGAACATTTTTAGTTTTTTTAAGTTTTCTTTGCTCACTGTACCTTATTACTAAATATTGCCATTATAGACAAGTAAAATGTGAAACAAATTATAATGATTAATAAATTTAAACGTTTGGATGCTAGGAATTTAAATTGTTAGCCAGAAATATGTATACACATAGTCAAAATAGCGAGAATAAAGGCATTCAAAATTTATGTTTAGGAATATGAATTATGAACTTTAGGGCATATTTACTTTTCTTCCTATGTAGAATAGTACAATTGAAGGCAAAATATTAAAACATTTGTGGGTAAAGGCTTAATTTGCTCTAATAGTTATCAATGGATGTAATATATGTATACTTTTCATGCAGTTCATTTGCTAAAAATATTGTTATATCACTATCCTCCTTTGTGAGATACAAATAATGGCTCCTATTTTCACTGTCACCGAAACTGTCCACTGTCATTTCCTAGCATAAATACTGCCAAGACTCGGAAAAATAAGGAGTGAAACTTCATTCCTATTTTGAAATGAAAGATCTTATCTGATATTGACGTCAGCACACGAAAAATATTTTCAAAATCCCACACCTCTGAACATTAAAATAGAAATTCATTCTTTCATCATTGAGATGAAGATAATAAAGTGAGATTTTTCTGATGTGATGATAAATGGTAATGTAGTTTGAATGTAAAGTTGTTCTTGAATTCATTTTGAATCGAAATTATTCACATTTTGTTCTTTGCTTACTCGTGTTATTATATCAAGAGAAATATTTTATGTCTTTGTTTTACATTTTTATAAAAAGTCAATCCACTATATTGAGTATTACGATTTGGTCAAAATAATGATATTTCCTATACCTGCACAATGTAGAAGGGAATAACTTCTCTGTGGAAGTAATGTTTAGCAATGCTAGAGCTCAGCCTAATTACAATTTAGAAATTTGCAGCAGGAATTTACGGTATTCTATTTAACTCGAAATATTACTCCAACATGGGACTGACTAACTATCGTATTTTGATATATAATATTTCATGAAGTCGTTATTGTTACCATAAACTAAATAAGAAAACTGATTTTCTGAGAATAATTTCCAATCTAATATACACAGTAACTAAAATATTAATAACCTCCACCAAACAGCAGTGGGGAAGGTAACCTCTAAATGCTTACCACCAAACAGCAGTGGGGAAGGTAACCTCTAAATGCTTACCACCAAACAGCAGTGGGGAAGGTAACCTCTAAATGCTTACCACCAAACAGCAGTGGGGAAGGTAACCTCTAAATGCTTACCACCAAACAGCAGTGGGGAAGATAACCTCTAAATGCTTACCACCAAACAGCAGTGGGGAAGGTAACCTCTAAATGCTTACCACCAAACAGCAGTGGGGAAGGTAACCTCTAAATGCTTACCACCAAACAGCAGTGGGGAAGGTAACCTCTAAATGCTTACCACCAAACAGTAGTGGGGAAGGTAACCTCTAAATGCTTACCACCAAACAGCAGTGGGGAAGGTAACCTCTAAATGCTTACCACCAAACAGCAGTGGGGAAGGTAACCTCTAAATGCTTACCACCAAACAGCAGTGGGGAAGGTAACCTCTAAATGCTTACCACCAAACAGCAGTGGGGAAGGTAACCTCTAAATGCTTACCACCAAACAGCAGTGGGGAAGGTAACCTCTAAATGCTTACCACCAAACAGCAGTGGGGAAGGTAACCTCTAAATGCTTACCACCAAACAGCAGTGGGGAAGGTAACCTCTAAATGCTTACCACCAAACAGTAGTGGGGAAGGTAACCTCTAAATGCTTACCACCAAACAGCAGTGGGGAAGGTAACCTCTAAATGCTTACCACCAAACAGCAGTGGGGAAGGTAACCTCTAAATGCTTACCACCAAACAGCAGTGGGGAAGGTAACCTCTAAATGCTTACCACCAAACAGCAGTGGGGAAGGTAACCTCTAAATGCTTTCCTTCAATCATTTCTAAAGTCTGAATTAGTGCGTCCTTTTTCAAGCAAATGCTACATTCAGAGAAAAAATAAATAAATAGAAATTGATATAAAAATTGGATAAGTGAAACTAAAATAATAGGAATTTATCATATAAGAGTGAAATACCTCTAAAATATCATTAAAGTATTTTATTGTATATTGAATTTGTTATTATTTAACAATTCATCTCTATGTAGTGTCATGAGTTTACCATAAGTCATAGCACAGTAAGATCCATCTCATCATTTATTGCAGCAACTATTGCAAGATGGGGATATTCCTCACGCTATATATTTATATGACTCTGCGGAGCATGAATGAGCGTGATAAAGCGAGATGAAGCGTGATAAAGCGGGATGAAGCGTGACTGTGATGGCAATACAGTTCATGAAGTCTTTGTTGCGACACGGCAATGACTCCTAAGATAAGAAATAAAAACATTCCCTGCCATAAAGACAGATTGAAGGAATTCTGACAATGTCACTAATTTAATTTGTGAGCGTGATTCTCTTATATGAATATAATAAATGTATTTCATCCTGGTTCATATTCATGCTATGAATTCAGATTTTATAATCTGAAGCTCAGGCTGCAATACAAAGAGTTAGTGTTCTATTATTAGATTTCTATACTGTTTTGACTGACCTATTCATTCAACATTGCGTATATTAAATGCTTGGGCTATCAGTATTCGCATAGGTGAATAATATTATTGTATAAAAACATTCGTATTTGCTACAGAGATATTCTATTTTACATATGAAAAAGTAACTTGAATAAAATACCTTATTTCTTTCTCTTGTCTGCAGACATTAATTTAGACACTAGTTATTATTCTAAAGCAATTCGAAAAATTGTTACGCTATTGTATCTTGGCTATTTTTTTCGAATATAATTACGAAGAAAGTATACAGCTTCTATACAATTTCTAAGACATAACTGCTGAAACCATAGCCAGTCTAGTTCTTATCTTCCACCCCAGAGCGCGGCCATTGAAAGGGATTTGAGGAGTCTCAGTTTGTCGAGGGTCTTAAGTTGATCAGCACTAGGATTTAGTGGGGGATTGAAAAGGATCATTCGGAGCTGAGGTTTGAAATGTGTTGTATTCATCCTTCGGTGTGATCACGCTCAATAGTAGAACTGACCATAAAGAAATGTTAATATATCTACCCTCTTGAAAAAATGGTATGGCTTTCGGTGGCCGAAAATCATTAATCATTAATTGCAAAATGATACGTAACATTTTATTTGACAGGATATTTAAGCGGAAAATTTAGTCTAGGTATTTTCGGACTCCGAATATTCGGTCTCAGGTATGAATAAAACTTATCAGTTAGATGTAATGGAGCCATACCGCTCCCGAACCCCTCTGCCAGGTCTTTAAACAATCATAACGCTTGCAGTACAACAAACTGCATAACGGCCATTTATGTTGAGAGACCATGTATAATTCCGAGACCCGAATTTCCGAGACCAGATTTTCTGAGATCGAATTTTCCTAGAACCATAGCTTTCATCTTTCATATCATGTTTTGTATAGAGCAGATTCAATAAATTGTACCTAAACTCGCCGTTAAATAATTTCAGCTTGAGATTAATTAGATTTGTTCGAAATTTATAAGGATGATCCTATGTATTTCATCTAGATTTTTTAGACTCTAGGAGTCTAGACTCTGAGAGTCTAGAGCATAAGGAAAATTTCTGAATGACATGTGATAATATTTTTTAATGCAACTGTTCACCTCCAATGTAACTGTTTTGTAAGATTTGTCTTCAAATTCCGAAGTTCAAATTTCATAAGATTAAAAAGAGTTCTCTTGGTTTTGAATATTACACAGGCTGAATTTTCCCGTGCTCCAATGACTGCTAATTGACTCCTAATGAGTTCTGTAAGTCTTCATTGAATTAACAACAAGTGAAATGACTTCCAATTTGAAGCAATTATCGAAGTTTAATTAAGGCCCGGCAAGGAATCCGTACGGATATTGAAGCTCGAATGTTGCCTCTACTTCGCACATTGTTATTTGAGAAGTTGGTAGGTATTGCTCACTCTCAACATCCGATACTCATGCAATTAATGCTGTTTGAGAAATCTAATATCACAAACTTTCTAATGAAACTATAACTGGAAGCAAAGTCTTCCAAGATGAAGACTCGATAAGTTAGCCAAAATATGATTATTCGGATAGTTAGTGATAATCTATATTATTCGGCCGGATAGTTAAATAATTGTCAGGTGTTTCTCCGTATCCATGACAGCCTTTCTTTTAAAACCTATTGTTTCGTAATAGTTCATTTGAAGTATGGTTAGATCATATACTTCTATAAATTCATTTTCTATAATAATAGAAATTATAAAGTGAATGCAAGAAAACACTAAACACTAAAATGAATTTATAAATTACGATATTTGGAAACTCTTCTTTCTTCTAGAACCATAACATGTTAGATATAGCCAGAACTTTGTGCTTGATTCACTGAATCTCTGTTTTTAGATTTTCTAGTAATAAAAATTATATTTTAAACATTTCAGATCATATTCAGAAGCACCTTATCAGTAACGTATCCAGATTGTGCTATAGACAGACTCTAATAAGACTGGTGGATTATTCTTTTATTTACTTAACATTAAACGTACAGCTATTGTTATCGAGCTATTTCTTCAGTTATGAAAATGACAGCAAATAATATTCATAATGTCAGATAAATGATAATTAATTAAATTATGAATATAAATAGTCATTTCCAATACATTGCTGACACACTCAATCAAAGTTGATGGTTGATTTCTTTTAAAATAAATAGAAGAAAATTATTGCGCTTGCATAACTATAACTCGCGCCAGAAGAAACATTTAATGGAAATTTTAACAGTTTAAAAATCTGTGTTAAGTTTTTCTTATTGTGTGACAAATTAAGATATGATGAAAGAATATCAAGTATTCTATTCACCATTACCAAATATTATTATCATTGCATACAATGACTGTCTGTTTAATATTATAGCCAAAAGTGAGACTATGCATTGACACCCACGGTCGGTAGAAATTATTTCGCAGAAGTCCACCCCAGTAAAGTTAGTAGGTCAGCTCTCGCCATCCCAATTTTCTGAGAAAAGTCACTGCTCTGTGTGCTTAATTTTGAAAACCAGTTCGGAGAAATCAGCTCACGTGGAAGAACTTTTGACTGAATAGAAGCAATTTTTGTGGGAATTTATCACCAGAGGCAATTAAGGAAGTTACTGTAGAGCTCTTTTGTCACTCTCTGGCGTAAATAGACTGAAGAGATCCGATACTTCCTCTATTCTTGTGGAGTTGAGGTTAGATTACCGGGAAGAGTGATGGCCATGGTAAATAAAGATAGCTTGCACTGAGAGAGAACATTATTCTTAAATGTTTTAATACTAAATTAAACATGCTTTATGCACTAGTGGTAATAAATTGCAAATTGAATAGCTGATATTAAACTAATCATGTGTGACAATCAATGCACATATAATTTGTTCCTATATATGATTACGTATACATTCTTAAACCCAACCATCAAATTATGAATTTTGAGATTACATATTCTATAATAATATTATTTTCATTACAAATTAAAATATAACTTATTATCGATAATTCATAGTATTATGATCTTATCATTATATTTATTTTGATAATACCTTATCAGCTTATCTTAAAGTAAATCCTTTAAGTACCTTAGTTACTTGCACAATAGAAATCCTTGCTATTTACTTGCATCTCTTTAGGTTGGCTCCAAGCCAAAATATTTACCTCAAAGGAAAATTTCGGACAACAAAAAGGCTGAGTGGAATTGCGTACTTTATCCCATAACCTGGGACTCTTTTCTTCCAGAGCAGGCAATGGCAGCTTCCTTTGTGCTGATCTGAGTATACTCTTAGGTAATGTATACCACATATCGAGTGGAAATGGAATTGCCTTCGCCCGCTCGTTTGCAGTATTCTAATTAGGTTTCAAATATACGCGCTATCAACAGAGAATAATAATAGAATTTTTCGTGGGTTATTTTAATTTGCATGCAAATGAAGAATGGTGATTTGGTGCAGCTGTGAGTCAGATTTGAAAACTGAAAATGGAAACGTAACATTTGGTGGTTCTTTCTTTATTCTTTTGGAATACAAATAAGATTCCAGATTAAACTTATATACATCTTGGAAAATGCTTGCTAGTTAATAATATAATGAATGAATTAGTTTTTGCAAAGTTATTTGAATTCGAACTGAAAAACCTGAAGAATTTTTCCAGCTTTTAATTATGTATCAAAGTTCCGCATGTGATATCAGTAATACTATTCATATTTTAATAACTGTAATTCAAACAGCTGTATTAGCATATTTTGTCTATTTAATTTGAGCTTCTAAAAAATCAGGTTTGTAAAGGCTACCGACGGTTGCGTTCATTATTCGAATATTCTGTCTAGCAGAGACTGATGATACTCTACGTCACGAGAAAAATGACACGATAGGCTTTGATGGATTAGCTCAGAGAGAAACTGATTGATCATCTTTGCTAACGAATCAATTATATTAATAAATCCGAGAGAAATTATGCACTGGTACAGTAACAAAACATGTCAAAAATATTCACAAAGCTAAATTTTCAAAATTGATGTGAAACGTATTTTTTTTTTTTTTAAACGTATTTTCGTGTATAAATTCATTAAGAATTTTTAATTACACTATAATTTTCTCTTTTCAGATTGCTATGATTGCTGCCAACTCTGACGTAAATCCTTCTGCTGCGAAGGACGATGGCGAGAATTCCTCTTTGAAACATCCTGTGAAAAGAAACGTTGCGTGGGTGGCCAGAAGCGGCCAGAGAAAATTTTCCTTCGATCCACGATCTTACAAACGAAACATGGCGTGGATTGCAAGATCCGGAGGATTAACTGAAAAGAAATCAGATGATGGGAAAATAGAAATTATTGAAGAACCAGAATATGAAACTTTCTTAGAGCCACTTGATGAAAATGATGCCGTGGATTACGATCACCGTTATAACGTTGAAAAAAGGAACTTAGCTGCTCTTGTGAATAGCAGAACCATACCCTCATTCTTGGCTGGGAACAAGCGTCATGTCGGTAGTGCTATGCGGTCGTTCAGCTATATTCCAAACAGATACTATGGTTCACCTGGAAAGAGGTACTTTGCCTCCCTCCTGAAGTCAGAAATACCACCACCAAGCATATACCCACGAACGAATAGACGATATAATTATTTCGACCCTCCTTCGAAACGATTTTTCAACAATTTATTGGAGAATGGTGATAGTGCTCCCGGGGAAGGACTTGAAAAACGTAATCTAGCTTCAATGATCAATAGGCAAACACCGTACAGTGCTGGGAAAACATTCCAAGAAAACGGAATGCTCGGCAAACGATTCTATTCATCCCTGTTGGACAATACCAAGAATGAAAATAAGAGATTTGTTGCATCTTTGTTGAAATCAAACAGTTTGGATGATGTACCATATGGTTCCAGCAACGAAATTTTAGGCTCAATGTATGACAGACAAGGTAATTCTATTGAGAAGAGATACTTGGCTTCTTTGATCAACCGAGATAGCCCGTACCAATCCAATAAAAATCTTGTTAAACGGCACATTAGTTCTCTTCGAGGCATGAACAAGCGAGATTACGATGAAGATGACCTTGCTATTGGAAACCCGAACGATAAACGCACTTTTGGCAGTCTGTTGAAGAGCTCTAACTACCATCAACCAGAAAAGAAGCATATTGGATCTGCTATGCGATTCAGAGCAGGGAAGAGAGATCCGAACTATGGAGACAGTGGAATATCAGAAGAAGAGTTGGAGCTGGAAGCTCTAGAAAAGCGATTCCTTGGTTCTCTGAGGGATGATCGACCTGATAAACGACATTTTGCCTCTCTCTTGGATAGTGATGGTGATTATTTCTCGGAGAGGGCTGATCCAATGGATAAACGATTCGTTGGATCATTACTAGATGCAGACACAGCTTATGCACCGAACAATTATGATAAGAGATATTTAGGCTCAGCCATCAATTCACGAATGAAATTCTTGAACGAAGACAAGAGATTTATTGGATCAACAATAAATTCACGAATGAATTATGTCAACGGTGCTGACAAGAGATTTTTGGGCTCTACTTTGCACAAACGATCTGATGACTCCATGATTTCCAGCGACGATGAAAATAACACCCAGAATTTGAACATCTCATCAACAAGTGAGCAAATGAAACCAGCAGAAGAGAAAAACCCAGACACAGAACAATCACGAGCTAAAAGAAGTGCAAACAATTCTGGACTAAACTTGGATGTGGACCAGAGTGAAGAATTCAAACACTACTCCGATGATTCTGAAAGTAAGCCTAATTAAGTAGTTCATAAATATACTAAAGAAAAAAAAAGTATATCATATTTAAATAATTTGAATGACTTAATAAGATAAAGTAGATAATAATCCTCAACTATATAAACTCCAAATGAAAATATTTTTAACCAAATATAAATATATAAAAACCAAAGGAAACTTTAATATCAAACATAAATAAATATGTAGTTTATGTAGAGAAGAGTATAATTCAATACAGTAATTCAATATATAATGTAAAAGTTATAAATTGTAAAATCAGAAAACATCTGCAAGTATTTTCCCTGTATGCTAATTTGTCTCAGCAAAAGTTTGATATTAATAATTCCTAGAGTTTTTGTAGCTAAGTAAGGTACTCCGGAACACGAAAAATTGCAATAAACCTTTATAGAAGAAATTCCATCTTACCAAAAAGTTAAAACCGGTCTAGATTTCAAACTTTTGGTGCGATAGAAACACTCCAATAAAAGGACAAACTTTGTCCCAGAGTTGTGGTAGGACAAAGGAATTATAAGTTGCTCAGGGACAATATACTACAAGTTAAGCTTTCATAGGTACTGGTTTCGAAAAGAATTTCACGACAGGTGGTTTCGAGCGTAACCTTTTATGCGTCTTGAAGTTTCTAATGATAAAGAGAAATAATTATTTTATGTAGTATTAACTATATAACTCCAGTAATATCAGTATTTGAATTGTGTTTATTTTTTTCAGAGCAAATGGATGAACAAAAGTGAATACTGAATTTCTACGGATTAACATCAACTCTGAAAACATATCGAAAAGGAAGACATTCAGCTAAAACTAATATTTATCACTTAAGTAGCGTTAAACTACCTTTCAATAACCATTAATAGCAATGCATCTCAAAATCCAATTTGTCACACAAAATTGCAATTAACCCACACAATCTGACATCATATATTAATTATTTCCAACATTATCAGTATTATGGTTCACTAAACTCGAAGAACAGCATAATATTCTGCGGCTTATTTATTGAAATATCTGAAGACCAAATGACTTATCCAAAATCCTGTGCATAAATCACTGCTTGGAAACAGCTGTTGTTTTCGCTCTGCTCCGACCCTTTATAAGTTATCGACAAAATAAGAATAGCCTGTCGCTTACTCGGACCTAATAGCTTGCAGTTTGTTTGATGTACATGTTTAACCTACTGTACTTTTGTTTGCATTGAAAAGCATAAACAGTGTTATGATGACTGTAAGTAGTTGCTATGGTAACACAATAATTACCCAAACAACATCAGTAGCTTAACATACAATAATAATAATTTAAGAATATCATTGTTGTAGGAATACCTCTTACAACAGTCACTAAAATGTGTCCAATTATTGAATTTAAAGTGTTGATTGAATAAAAGTGAATTACGAGTGAAGGTATTCTCCACAAAGGCAAACTCATCTGTGGGGATCATCCGGGGGGCTTTATTCCCTCTAAATCCCCTCTCACGGGGTTTAGATCGCCCCTCACTCACTTTTCTTACAAGATGCCAGTACTAGTAAGAGAAAATATCCAATTGAATCAAAAATTAGGATAAACAAATTATTATGAAATTGACTTTTATATAAATAGTCTCTAACTTCCACATTTATATTATATGAATTTAGGCTCTTGCCTATAGAAAGTATAAGAAGAACCAAAGTCTTCCTCTCCGTGCATCACATAAATAACATGATGGTGTCATGTTAAGATGATTCATGCCAGCCTCAGATCTTCCGAGCATATAAATTGAATTATATGAGCCTTTTGCAAGAAGCCGACATTAATGAAATGAGGTTAGTTTGCCGATGCTTAGGATAATGTTTGAGTATGTAGGCCTACCAATCTTGAACCCTTATGCAGTCTTCCCATTAATAATAATATTGTTGTGATGTTACCTATCAAAGAAAGTACTGGGTAGAGGGGTTATCAATCTCCATGTTAAATGGTTATTCCTTAAGTAACCTGATATTATACTTTCTTTTATGAATTTACTTTTCAAATTCTTTGATTAAAAACAGTAAAATTTATGCAGAATGATATGAATGTGTTGATTGAAATAAGAAATACTACATCCATATAAAAGTCTTCCAAATAATATATTCTAAAATGAAATCAAAACTATATTCTATGTTAAATATCAATTGAATTGTTCCTAAGCAAATCCACCCATACATCATTTTGAAACTTTGTCTTCCATTTCTAAATTTCTGGAAAATAGAGAATTGTAAGAAAATATTATCCAACATTTCAATTTTTTCTAAAATGACATATCGGAAAATGAATGGTAAAATTCATAATGAATATCAATAACTTTATATCATCTTATTAACAGATCTTCAATATGAACTATTTAGAAATATGAATGTATACTCGTAATAATGTGTCTAGCGTACGATGCAATGTATATCATACTCTAAAACTGTTGAAATGATTGGTAGTTATGCAATTCTTGAGAGACCTATTGAAGTGAACTAAGTGTTTAAATTGACAAAATATATATTGGGAATTGATGTGTTGTGTTATTTTTCTCATTATATTTTAATTCCCTTCAATATTACCTATAATCTATAAATAAATAGTAATTAAAAAAAATAAAATTATGCAGGGTGTTTCATTTTAGTTCCGTTCAAAACCAAAATAAATAATTTTTCAGGAATAACAAAATGTCCAAAACTGCTTCATTATCGATAAATTGATATTATGATCCATGGCTAAATTTTGATAAACATAAGGAATTTCAAATAAAACAGGCATTGTTTCACGAAAACTTAAATTATAAAAACTGCTTAGTTTTCAAAATTGAAGAGTCTCTTGAATTTTCTAGACTCTTCAGATTTTTTTCAAGAACCTTCAGATGAGGTGTCAGATCTGCATTGAAGCTGGGGGCTGACACTTCGAACAATTATTGTGCATTTAATAACATTAAAATAGGTATATTAGGACTGTAATGCTTAATTTTCCACCACTAACCATCTGTTAGGAACGTAAGTACTCGTGAATATCTAGGTAGGAGTTCTTTAAAAACTTCAAAGTCAGAATCTTGAAAACTAAGCTTTTTGATAATTTATTTTTATGTCAAAAATTATCCTAGAATAAGGGTATTGACAAAATATCTTGACAAAAAAGCACTTTTGGACATTTTGTTATTCCTAAAAACGTGTTTATTTTTTTTATGCAAGCTGTCAAATTTTGACGGAACTAATATGAAACACCCTGTATATACTTCACGATATAATTATTGAATTTATTTATAAATTGTAATTATTTGACCGAAGGGAGATTAGTCAAATTAATTGATTTTAATTGAAGAATTCTAAAAAGTTTGAAAATCTTAGATCAAAACGTTATTGAATGAGGAGTAACTATGAACATTTCCATTCTTTCTCTAAAATCCTGTCTCTCCATAGAGAAAATTTTATTTTTTGCTATATATTATTTTTCTATTCATAGTTAATGTTCATCTGAGATTTTCTGAGTGACAGACACATTTAATTTAATCACGTTTTAACTGATTACATTTCACCAGTATAAATTGACACATCTCAAAGAGAATATATTCATTCAAAGATGATCGAAATGAAGCGTACAGCGCCACCTCTCGGGCAGTCATCGACTTCAATTTAGGGGCAAGTGTTTCAATTAGTTAGAGTGGTGAGGTTACTGATGGTGATAATTAAGTTAATTACTGCAACAATCTCTCACAGTATCGACTTGAATTGAGTAACTCCATAAGCATACGTTTGAGTAAAGACTATCAGTCCTGAGTTCTACAATAATGAAGTCCAGGGTTCGACTTTCACTAATATCTCTCCATCCGTCATAGTGTACTATGTTAGAAAAAGTCTCCGAAATATTTCTCGAAAGTAGAAGCATTACTGGTACTTTCAAATTAGGTTTCTGAGAGAAATAGTAGTGTTTATAAGGAAGTATATAACTGTACCCCTAATTTACACTGACAGTGAAATCTTCGTGTCTTTAAAATGTGAGATTAGAATATATACATTTCTTAAATGTCGGAATAAAAGGTTTTTAAATTCATCTCTTTGTTAGATTCAGCAATGGAATATAGAGTTAATGTAGGAACGTAACGTACAGTTTATAGTTAATTCCAAGCCAATAGCTCCAGGATAGATACCAGACAGTGCAATATAATGCTCTTAGGAGAATAATAAGGAATGGGATAAGCCGAGGAACAGTCACTATGCTAAGTATGAAACGCAGTGGGAATGTAGGTAGAATATGGCGAGACAGGTGGCATTTGGGTGTATAATATATGGTCGACGGTAACCCTCCATAATGTCATGACTTTACTTTGCTTTAATGAAAAGAAATAATCTGTACACAGGTCCAGTTATCTATCGGTTGGAAATATATTTTATTTTGCTTTAATTGGCACATAAAGTAAAATCAAAAATATTGTAAGAAGTTTGTGCGTCATTTATATTTCATACAGAATCGGGATAACAGAATTTGTTCGGATGTGTGTTCTATGTATAAACTATCAACTCAAAAATTTTCTGTGTATTTATTCATTCAATAAATTTATGTACTATATTTATACATCTTGGTCTTTTTGTCTCTTATTATAGGATTTGATTTTTTCGTATATTTCATATATATACTCTGAAATATAAGATATTGTATATAGAGGCTTTACGATATTTCCTAAATTTAGGTTTTAGTGATGAAAACGAACTCAAAACGATATTGGAGAAATTTCATAATATTCACAGTTATCTCTTATTCGAAAACTACTATTAGTATATGAAATGAAAATCGATTAAATCTATAAGGACTGATTTACACCATGCTCTGCTCTCGCTCCAGTCGCGGACCGGTCTCATCCTGGTGCATTTACATGTTCGGTCCGGTCACGGTCCGCTCTAGCTCCCGCCCCTTCCATATCATCTGATTTTGCAGTGATTATCATTGCACTTAATAAATGATGAACAAGATGAGAGAAAACAAAAAAGAAAAGATTCTGAGTTCATCCTATGCGAAAAGATAGTAAGTGTGAAGGATATCTACTCGTTGTTTCCTATCTAATAAATGACTATACTAAATTTTTCAGTTACGTATTTTCGAATGACTGTTTAAACTTATGAAAAAAATCTGTAAAATTGAAAATGATTTTAGAAAAGGAACATGCCACACTGATAAAAAAAATTGCTCCTAGAGAAAGTCTGGCTGTAAGAAAAGAAGTAATATATATCTATAATATTCAAGAAAAACACTGAAATAATAAAACTGGACCGTGACTGCAGAGCGCGGTGGTAGTTCACACCAGCAACAGTCCGATCACGCTCCAGTCAAAATATCTTCTGATTAGATCGTGGCCGGAGCGTGACCTGACCGGCACTGCCAGTGTGAATGCTTTACGTGAAATGCATTAAAGAATATTGGACCGGACAGTGACTGGAGCGTGACTGGAGCTATGGTGTGAATCAGACTAAGGATAATAAATTGGTAAATATTTTCAACTGTAAATGTGAGGAAAATTTTAATGCATCAGATTCTGAGATATAAATGCTCCTAATTATTAATCTACATTGATTTGCAAATCTCTAAAATAACTTTGTCAAATAAAAATATAGGAAGGAAATAAAGAACGTTAAATTGATCTTCCCAATATATTTTTTTTTTTTGTCAAGTTTGTAAAAAATTGAATATATCATTGTATTTTATCCAATAGATTAGATATTTTAAGACTGCGCTCCGCGGCTCTTGTAACCCAGTTCGAAAATTATAAACGTGAATCGTTGGCATTCAACCGGTGTTTATAATTATCGATGATAAAAAAGATGGGTAGTGTTAAAGCCGCCATACGTCATTGCGGCTGCATCATTCAAGAAAAGTAACTTTAAAAGACTTTCGGAGAGTAGAAGTATTTTTTTCAGGAATAACTTTAATTACATATTATAATAAACATATAGAACCAATTTTAAATGGTTCTATTTATTTCCAATTGTTTT
Source organism: Caprella mutica (assembly GCA_947561585.1). Lineage (NCBI taxonomy): Eukaryota > Metazoa > Arthropoda > Malacostraca > Amphipoda > Caprellidae > Caprella > Caprella mutica. The sequence continues at coordinate 23,690 of CANNZV010001629.1, read as the reverse complement.
ATAACCAGTAACTTTAGTTCTGGTGAATAGAGTAATAAAAAAATAGAGTAACGGGACTTTTAAAAAAATTCTTCTCGGCGAAATGATTCTAATGTTACACACTATAGAATTAATATCATAATCTATATAGAGAATAATTAACATTAAAATATAAATCATTATTATTGGATGTAAAGTATATAAAATGTAAAAGGATTAATTATGAATCGGTGGTACATTAGGTATGATAACTTTATTTCAAGTCATGACAGTAAAGTTCTTTCACACATCATTTCCATTAGAGTCTGAGTGTTCACAGAGAGCGGTACCGATGTGTATGCATTTCCTGACGCAGGGGACAAAATTTTACTGTGACCATGGTGAAAAATTAATATAAAGTATATACTCGATTTAAATTTTAAAAAATATTGATGAACCTTTTTGTATCTATTAATTAAATACTAGGAATAGAATATGTATTTAAGAGGAATGAAATTGCATAAATAATGGAAGGTAAATTGATCATGATTTGATTTATAGTATTTGGAAATGCATCAGTAGCAACGTAGGTATTAGTTAATTGTAGCATCGACACAAAATACATCAAATTACTCTTTTATTCATAAGAGTAAAGCACGATTTGGGAAGGTTATATTTTAGGGGGCATTTATTTGTTTATCATCTTGTTATTCGCATAACAGAAAAAATAATTCAACTAAATTTGATAATTTGTCAATGTCCAGGAACCATCTGGTAAATTCTTGGAAGCGATCCGGTCAAAGGTCAAGTTCATTTATAACTCAATAATTCAAAAAGTATTCTACTTGATTGCCTGAAAGTTGGTGGGATGATTGTTCATTACCCATGAACCAGTTTATTAAAATTTGGGAGCTAACAAGTTAAAGTTTAAGGTCATTTACAAACGGTGGCGAAGGTATGCACTTTAAGAGTGCACGTTATCTAGTTAGGACATATAAAAGGCATTTTAGAAAAAAAAAATAGAATTATACTTATTCCTTTAAGACTATCAAATAAGTATTTACGAGGATTAAATGGCATTTTAGTTCATAAAATCGACAGATTAGACCGTTTATGTGAAATGGTAATATATAAATAGGTAAATATTTATGATGATGATAATAATATTTATTGAGAAAAAAAAAGTATACAAATATACATAGAACTGAAGCTTACATATAAGTAGAAAAACTTTTTGGGTAGAAAACATTAAAAACATGAGTTGGAAAATAATTATTGTCTAGATCTATATTTATAAAACAAAGAGATTTATAATGCAATCATGCTTATACAAAGACACAGCAACAAACTAGAATTAAAAATTAAATTCGCATATAATCCGCTAAATAGAAATTCTTCAGATCTTTTTTAAACAACGAAAGTCTATCTGCAGATTTAATATAATCAGGCAAGTTGTTAAATTTTAGTATACCAGCATAATGATGCGAACACCTTGTCAGTTGCAGTCTCCGACAGATAACCTATTACACGAAGCCCACTCACCAAATGGCCAATTCTCTATTGGCTGCTGCAATGAATTCATGTGGACATGTACTGTTGAATAACAAAGTTGTGTCATCAGCAAACATCACACAAGAAAACACTTCAGAAATACCAGGCATGTCATTTATATACGTAATAAAAAGTAAAGGTCCCAAGATGGATCCTTGGGGAACACCAATGTTGCTGACACTAATCTAACTATTTTGGTTTCCTATGGCAACATATTAGCGTCTATCCCTGAGGTAACTAACTATCCACTCCCAACATCTTCCCCTTATATGTACTATACCTAAATAACTTGCCCAGCATAACATCATGATTGACAGTGTCAAACGCTTTTCTAAAATCCACAAAGACGCTCAGACAATGTTCCTTAATTAGCATCCAAGCCATTATATACCTTTTCAATAAAATTAAGTATAGCATCTAATTGAGTTGACTTTTTCTTTCTAAAATCATATTGAGAGTCAGTGATCGAATGAGACCTCTCAAAGAAATTTATTAGTCTGTCAAACATGCAGCGTTCATACAACTTACTCAAAACTGGCAGTAATGAAATAGGTCTATAATTACCCAAATGTAGAGGAGAACCCCCTTTGTGGATTAGTAAAATTCTAGCGCAATTCAAAGATTCAGGGAAAATACCAACATTGAATGATTCGTTAATCAAGGAAGAAATAGGTAAAAAGAGAATGTGTTTTGCTAACTTAAGCAACTTAACTGGGACAGAATCAATACCCACTGAACAACTCTCCAAGCCACCCAAAGCACACACAATCTCATCTTCAGTCACAGGCGATAAAAATATATGGTTTAAGTTGCTGGTTCGAATAAAATCATAAGGAGATCTACCAGATAGGGGGATTTGAGAGTCTAAGTAACTGGCAATATTTGGAAAATATTGATTAAATTCCTCAGCAATTAAGGAAGTATTAGTTGTTTCAACATTATTAACAATTATTCTCCCAATCGACTCCCCCCTCGCATGGCCCATCGGATAATATCTGATCAGTTACTATGTCTTCCTCAAATTAAGTCTGTTTAACTCAAATGAATTCAAGTAATGGTTACACTTGGCTTGTCTAATTGAATTTGTAAGTCTATTTTTAAAAATTTTGTTTGCGGCCTAACTTGTACATTTTAAAAAAGAAGCTTTTTATGATTAGTTTCAATAAACCTGTAGTTAGCCAATGTTTTGATAGTGTTTTATAAGATAAATATTTAGTTTTAATGGAAAAAGTATTACAATATACTTTATTTACAATATCGATGAACAAATCCACCTTTCCCCCTGGGTCACCCACCAAAGTGTTATCCAAAGTCAATTAATATCAGACCATTTACCAGCAAAAATAGTATTGAGCTCCTCAGAATGATGTCAGAAACTGATCTTCTTTTTGCCAGAGCATTTTCGTGTAGTCAAGATTATATGTGCAAAAGTGGGACAATGGTCAGTCAGATCAAACGAGAGAATACCACTAGAGAGACAACACAAAGAATTAATTCATATATGATAAAGTAAACTAGGTAAAATATCGGAAGATTCACCAGGAGGAAATCTTGTAGGTTTAATATAGATGGTGAGTATGAAATAGATTGCATTTCAGTAATAAAATTGTTGATAGCTCTAGAGTTAAAATGTCACCACCTAATAAAACACGGCCATCAAGGCACCGCAGCATATTCATCAACACATCCGTTGCAGCAAAGCTTATTGTATACCTCAGTATACAAAAGACTACCATGAATTTTGCCAATTCAAAACATGTACTAAACACATATTTTTCAATATATGTGATTGCATTAAAAGTAGTGCTGCATAAATCTACACATCCAATCATGATTGTCAAACAAACACTGACATAGTGTAGAAGCGTGACACTGCAGTTATCTAGTCAATTTTTCCGTTCATTGCCCATCAATGAGTCAGAGGTAATGCCTACACTATTTTTCAACAGTTCATCGAGCTTCATTGTCGAATTAACAATCACCTCAACATTTGGGTGTCCATCTGACTTGAGCCAAACAAAAATCCCATCCCCAGCAGAGCTGCAACCGTCAATCTAGTTAGGATGAAGCTTTTTTGCTTATCTAGGGGTGTAGAGAATTGTAGAGCGTGATGCCAAGAGATGTTTATTGATACATACCCCAGTGGGTTTAGTCCTGTTGAACGTCAGAAAATCATCTTCTCTTTGATCCCATCGTTTAAATTTTACAACAATTCTCCTTTTCTGACTTTTGAGAGACATGTCCTTTGCCTATTGACTTATTCTGAATGCAGTAACAAGATCATCGACTCCCAGGTCATAGGTCAACATACTCTTAACTAGGTTCCTGACAACCAGTGCTACATTCTCCTGAGGAGTAATAACGGATTTCTCCACCTGATAGTATCAACATGTTAACCCTCAAACTTGTTTTCACTTCATCAAGACATTCTGCTAATTCACAGTAATTTCTTTTCGTAGTGTTCAATTCGCTTTCGAGTTGTGCTGTACGTTCAACTTTCAGCTTCAGTTTTTCTTTCAAACCACAAACAGCAGATCCAAATTAAGCTTGCAGGTATCAACATGTATAGAGCTGGACCTTACTTAAAATTTGAAGGTCTTCTTCAGGCTCTGAGAAAAAAAGGAGTTTATTAGAAAATATTGTAGAACTAAGGTCTAAGATTATTAATCTACAAACTGCATAAAATTAAGTTCAGTACATATTTTTCTATATGCTTTTAAAGTTTTTAAGTTTTTGTGCAACAAATGAGCGAATCAAAAATCTGACGCTGAAGAAAGAGATTGTACACTCTTTGTTTTGATTTCAAATTTGAATTTTATAAACAAATAATGCATGCTTGGCCTTTGTTTAGATTTAAATTGTTTCCTGAAGTATAAAAAAGTTTCTTCAATAAGTCTCTCTAATTCTATACCTTTATAGAAATATTTAATGGTGAATTAATGATACTTACCTAGTTCACATTCAAAACAAACAGTGCACATTCTTTTTCTTTAGAGTTTAGACTGAAAATTATTAAGTCGGAAGTAAAATGGGTTTGGATGAGTTTTGATTATAAAAATCTTTAAAAACATATAAAATTAAAACTATGCTATCAAATTTCATGGGATTTGCAGCAAAGTGAAAATAAATATTAGCCTCATTGATTTAAATAATGAAAAAATTGCTTGGAGGGGAACTTTAAGTTAATTTAATCCATTGATTGCTGTACACTTCAATCAATCATTTCCCAGCATATTTATTTCAAATTTACTATAAGAGTAAAACTAAAATTAATTTGAATTTTATTGAACGAAACTAATTAAATCGAAATTAAATTTGAAATTTCAAAACAGGTTTTTGAATTTTCGGTTTTATTTAGGGCTTTAATGAAAAGTTTAGCACCGATAAATAACTGTCGAATGATCAATCTTTAACTCAGTATGTTATTTTCAGTTTTTTTAAATAATTACTTAGAATTTAAAAGACATTTCTTCTCATCAACACACTTTTAGTGAAGATGGAAATAAGTAATGAAACTTGGGTTTCATGTACCTTCTCCCAATCTGGGTTGGATAGTTCATCCGATCTGGTGAAAGAAGATTACCCAAACATGTCTTTCGTGCAGTGCATCTCTCTTGCCATGGCTCTGGATTGGGTCTATTTGGTCATTCTTGGAGCGAGCAGAGGCTGTACTCTCTATGAGATCAACGCTTATGCTGTCGGTGAGGTAATCAGAGACTCTATCGGAGGGGACAGTCGATGCAAAACTCCGGACAGAGTCATTGGTGAGAAATATTAAGGGTACATCTATAGATACATAATCTTTGTTATTCTTGAAATTAATATATTTCTATAATCGGAACAATCTGTCTCTCTAAGGTTGTCTCCATGATGATTCATTTCATCCTGTTCTACATGTTTTAAGTGAAGTAGGCTACTGCTCAATTTTTAAGGAGGAGCACATCTGCACAGAGAGTGGCAACTTTGAGTGGCAAGGTACTGTATTTGCAAATTTTTGAATTCAAAATTGACTTATTCATAGAACATATTAAATAACTAAAATCATGCATATATGATAGATTGTAAAAATAAATTACGTTATTCTTGGGTAGAAAGAAGACTTTTGGGTTCTATACTGTATTTATAATCTTGAGCACAGTACTACATATAATCATAGAGAATATACTGTAGAGTATAATAGTTGTTACGGTTGAGGTTACTCACGGGTAAAGGGGTTACCTGCTTTAGAAGAGTCTCATCCAATCTTGGTTTTAAAGTCTTCTGCTCTTACATTACTGTACACTGACTTTCTACTGAACATCCTGGGTACAGTCTACACTCTAGAGACTCTAGTTTCTTTTGTAGTTAAACATTCCTATGCCATAGGGTTAACTTGGAAGCAATTAGTTTTAGTTGGAATGTAGAGTCTCTCTTTTTATTACAAAATCTCTCAGAAGTAGCTTACTCTATATGTAGATGCTTCCTATTTATAGCTCATTTTAAAGGTTTAGCAGGTTACCACACTTTCGCCGCACGACACTTTCGCCGAAAAAATATAACAATTTTTTAGCAAAATAAGGTATACCCATTATATAGCAAAAAAAAGTATATAGTTTATCAATATCAAATTTTTCTGTTCAATGTCCAGTGTCATCTCTTTACAGCATCTCCTCCTCTAACTCCTCCTCTAACATCCTGCACCTCTCCATTTGTACAAGAGTCAGTTGGTTGCCTGTACGTCAATAAGAACTGCTGGGGGGATGTGGTAACGCATTGGAAGGTATGCCAGTTTTTAGGAGGAAAGATGTTTTCTCCAAACAGTAACGCTGAATTTGAAGCTTTGAGGAATTTTCTATCGACAGGTGAGAAAATAATGTTTTGGAATACATGGTCACAAATTTTTAAAATTAAGAATCCATTCATTGGTTTACTATTAATTGCCGGAGAGTTAAAAACATCTCATCTACAATTGGTGTAATTAGTTCTCAATTCATTGACATCTTCAGTAATATTTTAATAGTAACTAATTGGTTAAATATAAAAAGCAATCTAGACCAAATACTATTTAATTGATTTACCGAAAAAAGCGGGAATTTGGAGTCACAACAATCTGAAAACAGTGTTTTCTTACAACACATTTCTTCAAGTGAAAATAAAGGAATAAATTAATGTCTAAGTTACATCTCTTTTAGAAATATCAATAATAAAAAAAACTATAAAAGTTATGATGATGAGTGACACGGCCTTAATTCTTTTGCGATAAGAAAAAGTCGTGGGAAATCTCTTGGAATTTTATTAGGGGCTTCTAATAAACTTTTATAAAAGATCACGTACCTGCAATTAGAAATTACAGGCAAATAGAATAAATCAAAAAATAGACTAAACAAAATATTAAAAATTTGTATAGTAAAAATATAAATGGCAAAAAATAAGACATTTTAAAATGGTAAAACTAAAATTACAAACTATTAGGCACCATAGCGTAAAAATCAATTTGTCAAAGGAGACAGCATTTACACTATGTAAGGTAAAAAGAATATAAAAAGGCTAGAGTAAAATATTATAGGGTAAAGTATTGAACCTAGGTATGCTAAGAGAGAAAAGACAAAATAGCAGCACCTTAAATCTTAAGCAAAACTAATTTAAAATTAAACTACTAGACCTGCCATGAAATGAATGATCATAAGAGAGTTGAAATGAATACAGAAATGGCAAACTATCATATCTGGTTAGTAAAGATGGTAATATCTAAAAGACTAAAATTCCTAAATGTAAACGAGTATAAAAGGACTATAAATTATTGTGACACTAAAAGAACTACCTAACACAGAACTACTTACTTTGTATGACTCGATGAAACAACTTAGGACAATGATTAAAAAATAGAAATGGTTTGTTATTGTTGACTTCTGACTGAGTGTTGCCATCAGTGTTGCCACAAGTAACTACAAACTTCTTAAAATTAAACTCGCTACCTACCTACCTGACTAAATTAAAATTAAAAAACGGTGCATAATATGTGCCGTGACACACCCCCCTGTCACCAGCAGGAGTGACTATATAGAAGGACCCTCCTCAACTGCAGGAACTAGCAGCAGAGTATCTTGAATGCTTCGCCGTAGTACGGTAGTCTTCCCTCCCTTTGGAGATACTCGAAGAGTCACTGTTCTAACCAAACCATCAGCCCCCTCCTCAGTCTTTATTACACGGGCTAATGGCCATGAGTTTCTAGGTGAAGGTTGCCTCAACAGAACAACATCGTTCACCTGCAGAGGCCTTTTTGGAACCAACCACTTATTTCTTCGCTGGAGATTTTGCAGATACAGCCTTCTCCACATTACCCAAAACTGCTCCGACAGGTACATGACTCTGCGCCACCTGGATCGGCCGTAAGATAGGAGATCAGCTTCAGAGAACTGGTCCACTGGTGCTGGGTTTGACGAGGACTTCAATGTCAAAATCATGGCAGGAGTTATTGCCACTGGATCGTTAGGGTCTCCACTCACCTCGTATAAAGGTGTATTGTTTACTATTGAAGAGCACTCTTGCAATAAAGTGTTCAGCTCACATCTAGATAGGGACCGTGACCCTAATTGTTGCATGGCGGAATTAAGGACGCTCTTCACTGCTCCGACCTTTCGTTCCCAAACGCCTCCTGTATGGCTAGCAGCAGGGGTATTCATTTCCCATGTAAGACCCATACTCTCGACGTGTTTCCTGAGGCAATCCCCATCAATGACCCCCAAAAGCTCACTTCTAGCTCCAACAAAGTTACTTCCATGATCCGACCGGAGTCTCCTGCACTGGCCACGAATGGCGAAGAATCTTCTAAGAGCCAAATGCACGGATGCAGAGTCGAGATAAGCCAATATTTCGATGTGAACTGCTCTGGTTACCAAACAGGTGAAGAGAAGGGGCCAGACCTTTTTAGTGGCTTTCAGTCTCCGCGTGGTGGCGCCGTCATGTACAAGATAAGGTCCAAAAGCATCAATCCCAGTATGAGTGAATGGGGGAGACATCTCGATACGGTCAGATGGAAGGTCGCTCATCATCTGCTCTTCAAGAGGAGCCCTGAATCTTCTACACTGAACACATTTAGATAGAAAATCTCTTACGGTGTTTCTACTGTGCAGAATGTGATAACCTTCTTGCTGCAAGGCCCCCATTGTGATATGCCTTCCTTGATGGTATGCCCTCTCGTGATAATGGCTAAGGACATAGTAGGTAACGGCATGTTTACTTGGTAGTAACGCAGGATGCTTCTCAGCAAAGGGCAAGCTGGAGTTCCGAAGCCGGCCTCCAACCCTGATCACTCCATGGTCCATGAAGGCAGCCAAACCAACAAGCTTGTCCTTCTCATTTAGGGATGAACCACTATTTAGAGTCCTGTAACTCTCTGGAAAAGAAGTCCTTTGTGAGTCTATAATTAGGATACGTATTGCCTCTTGTCTAGAGGCCCTCAAATTGGTTTCTCTATTGATTGATGACAATAATTTAATACAGAACTTTAGAACATTTTGAACTATTCTCTGAGCTTTGCAAAAGTCATTAGTAATCTGAAATACGTTTTCTAGGATACTGACAGTATATTTCTGTGTAATAAGAGATCTTTTATCAGGTAGCAGTTCTGGTAAGTCAACTTCAAAATCACATTGGTCAGATTGACTCCTACTATAGTTCTGAAGGAACTCCGGACCAACAAACCACATAGAGTCACTAAGAGAGACAGGAGTTTGGGGCTTGGTCGCCAAGTCTGCTGGATTCTCCCTGGTAGAAACATACACCCACTGCTCAGCTCTCGTTAACTTCAGTATATCATGGACTCTGTTTGTAACATAATTGGAGAAACGTTTAGTGGTGTTAGAAATATAACCTAATACAATTTTGCTATCGGAGTGAAAGGTTATTAGGTCAATAGGAATAGAGATCTCTTTATTAATCTTGAAGGTACACTTAGCAGCTTCCACAGCCGCATTTAACTCTAATCTGGGAATTGTACAAGCAGCTCGTGGAGCTACCTTTGCAGAAGAGAACAGAAATGAGATGCTCACATCTCCTGAGTTTGTAATAGTTTTCAAATACACTACCAAACCAATAGCTAACACTGACGCATCACAAAACACATGAATCTCTACCCTAGTTTTATCACAACTTGAAGGCACAATGTTTCGAGGTATTCCAAGTGCAGGACACTCTACTAATGATGCAGACCAAGCTCTCCATTGAAGACCAAAAGACTTTTCTAAAGGATCATCCCATCCCTTGGTCTCTCCTTTCCCTCCATTTGCAGCAGAATTTTCATCTTCTGAAGAAAGAGCCCTTCTTAGCAACAATTTTCCACCCAGGACAATAGGTGACACGATTCCCAAGGGGTCATATATGCTGTTCACCATACTCAGGACTCCTCTTCTGGTGAGGTCTGCAGTAGGAAGATCAAACTTTATCATCAATGTGTCACTCACAGTATTCCAAATAACTCCGAGGGTACGATACGGTTTGTCAGATGAAAACTGGACTTCCTCACTAGCATCAGATATTTCACTTCGAGGAAAGGCACCAAGAACCGAGGAATCATTTGAAGCGATCTTATGGAGTCTGATGTTGAAGCGGCTAAGAACTCTTCTCGTTTCATCAAGCAATTCGACGGCATCAAGAACAGTAGCCGAAGCTCCCAGAGCATCATCCACATAGAAGTTCTCCCTGATGAATTTGGAAGAGTTCTCTGTGCAAGCAGCATGATCAAGTGTAGTGACGTATCTCAGGCCATATATTGCAACTGCTGGGCTGCAGCAATTGCCGAAGATGTGCACATTAGCTCTGTAAGGTACTAATACTTCCTCTGGATTATTATTCTTCCACCAGAAGAAGCGGAGTAACTCTCTGTGCTCTGGTTGCACATAAAATGAATGGTACATACATTCAATGTCAGCACAATAACCTACTTGTCCCTCCCGGAATCTCATCAGCACTCCAAGTAGTTTATTGTTGATGTCCGGACCCTGGTGTAACACGTCATTCAAACACTTTCCATGATAGGAAGCACTGCTATCAAATACCAGTCTGGTCTTAAATTTACTGCTGACAGCAAAGATCGGTATGTAGTTGGCTTTGAGGTTAGAGTTTGAAGCAGGAACCTGAGTTACATGCCCTTTCTCGAGGTACTTCCCCATTATCTTCAGGCACTCTGATGTCTTGCCTGAATCTCTTTTGATGCGATTTAAGGTGTTTCGAGTCCTCTGGAAAACTGCAGCCTTATTGTCGGGAAGGGTGTTAGGTTCCTTCAATGGCAGAGGCAGCTGAATGTTCCCATTTTCGTCAGTGATTATGCCTTTAGCCATTATATCGTTGAATTGCCGATCACTACGTGATAGACCCTCGAAATCGTCATCTTCCCGTTCCAAAAACAACCTAGTCTCGTTTACATGTTCAGGAAAGGTTTGGTAGGTTGCCGAATGTTCACACATAGAGGAGCTGGTTGTCTTCAAGACGGTTGTAGTGTTGTTTCTAGCGCTCTTAGAGCAGACAGGTCCCACCAGAGACCATCCAAGAGGAGTCCTATGTACGTATGGATAGTGACTTCCATAGACTTTTGTGGTCATTGCAGGGCCACAATTTGCACCAACCAGCAAAAGCACCTCAGCGTCTGGATCACTCTCTGGAAAATTGGATGCTAGATGCCTCACATGTGGATGAGATGCCACCACTGTTGAAGTAGCCATACCGTCTCTAGTATCTGGGATGGAGCTGTGAGTCAGTGTCTCTGGCAGATTTATCCACTTCGTCTCAGATATGCCCTTCACCTGTAAACCTCCTACAGAACCAGCTGCTTGCGTGGTATTGAGACCATTCATTGTAGTCAAATTATATTGAATTGACTTTGGCTTTAAATTGAAGTAATCAAGCAGTTTAGTATCACAAAAGGTAGAGTTAGATTGATCATCCAAAATACACAAGCATCTTATTGGTTTAGCACCCTTAACTCTAACATAGACTAGCAATGTCTTGCTGCAAATGATATTTTTACTTGAATCGCCACACACTTTGATACAATTATTTCGAGATTCAATTACACTATGACCCTGATCAGATCTATTAAATTTTGGTCGGTCACTATGCATCACATTGCAATGTTTCTGGCTGCATATATCACATGAAACCTCTCTAGGACATGAAGATGCTACATGGTCCCCCAAACAAGAATAACAAAGCCTTTTTGATTTGGCAAAACTTTTTCTCTCAGGATAAGTTAACTTCTTAAAGGAAAAACAATTTCTTATATTATGGCCACTCACCCCATGAAATGCGCAGACCTCCTCAACTCTGGTTTGGAAAGACTCAACTCTCCTTGAAACACCCCTTCCCTGCATTGGACGGCCAGCCTCAAAGAACCCTGGAGTCCTTATCTCCTGCAAGTATGTCTGCAGGAAGTCTACAAAGTTGGAGAAACTTGGAGTACAACCAGTTTTTGATTCAGTTACAAACCACTCTTTTCTCCACCTTGATTGGAAAGAGTCTGGTAACTTGGTGTATATTGTTTTCATCCCTCTCTGCAGATTGAAAAAGGTAAGCTCTGCACAATCTTCCATGCTGGACCTGATTACCATGCATAAGTCAAATAATTCTTCCATCTGTCTGACTTGATGAACTGACTTTATATAGGGATGGCCATCAACCCTATCCACTAGACTTTGAGACACTAAAGAACTTGAACCAAATCTGATCTTCAAGTCTCGCCACACATTCTGCAATGCCATACCCGGATTGCCAGAGCAGGAATCCAAATATGTGGAGACTAACTTCTTGGGTCTGTCATTAGTATTGGCAATTAGAATGTAGAGAGAGTCGAGTGCTCCAGCTTCGCATTCCAACAACCTTCGAGCAATCTGTTTTTGCCAACTCCAGAACTTTTCAGGTTCCCCTCCATAGGGATCTCCCATTCCCTTCAGTAGATCTTGCTTGAGCTGACGCCTGCTAATGGGATCTAGATGATCTACATCATCCGAAGGAATATTGCTCAGAGATGAAATTTGATTAGTAGCACTAGCACCTGGTAATTGCACTTCGTCTACAGCTTCATGGGGCAAGAGAGATACAGCACTTAATTGAACCTCAAGAAGTTCCTTTTGAATAGAAGGCTCCATATTTACCATCCCAGGGGGCTCCAAGATATTTCTTGGCAGAGTTGGGTCAACAACCCGCAATGGAATAGGTGGGACAGAAGCCGCAACTGATTGATGCACAGGATCAGAGTATTCAGAGATTGGTTTGCTTGGTTGCTGGGGATGAGTAGTCTTTGGCCTGACACCCTGGTCGAGTTTCTGAATGATTTCAGAGGGAGGTACACTGTTAATCTCTGAAGAAACATCTTCTCCTAAACTTGCGAGCATTTTGTTTAGATTTTTCACAGACTCTCTGGCATCGCGGTGGACAATTGAAATTCTCTCACTTCTAACCTCATGAGATTTTTGCAGAGATCCCCTATCAGAAAGCCACGTAGACAGTAGACGAGAAGCTTCCTCAAAGCTCCTAATATGCTCCTTTATCAGCAGAATTCTCTTTTTTAATTCCACTGGGTGGGCCTCTATATTATCAGAAGAGATCAAGATTTGCAATAGCCTTTCTCTAGTAATCTCCTCTTGACTCTCCATAACTTTTAATGAAGGTGCAGACCTTCTTTGTACAGGCACCTCTGATTCTGCCATCTTTTAAATTTCCTTGGATTCAATGAGCGACAAAGTACTGACACGGCCTTAATTCTTTTGCGATAAGAAAAAGTCGTGGGAAATCTCTTGGAATTTTATTAGGGGCTTCTAATAAACTTTTATAAAAGATCACGTACCTGCAATTAGAAATTACAGGCAAATAGAATAAATCAAAAAATAGACTAAACAAAATATTAAAAATTTGTATAGTAAAAATATAAATGGCAAAAAATAAGACATTTTAAAATGGTAAAACTAAAATTACAAACTATTAGGCACCATAGCGTAAAAATCAATTTGTCAAAGGAGACAGCATTTACACTATGTAAGGTAAAAAGAATATAAAAAGGCTAGAGTAAAATATTATAGGGTAAAGTATTGAACCTAGGTATGCTAAGAGAGAAAAGACAAAATAGCAGCACCTTAAATCTTAAGCAAAACTAATTTAAAATTAAACTACTAGACCTGCCATGAAATGAATGATCATAAGAGAGTTGAAATGAATACAGAAATGGCAAACTATCATATCTGGTTAGTAAAGATGGTAATATCTAAAAGACTAAAATTCCTAAATGTAAACGAGTATAAAAGGACTATAAATTATTGTGACACTAAAAGAACTACCTAACACAGAACTACTTACTTTGTATGACTCGATGAAACAACTTAGGACAATGATTAAAAAATAGAAATGGTTTGTTATTGTTGACTTCTGACTGAGTGTTGCCATCAGTGTTGCCACAAGTAACTACAAACTTCTTAAAATTAAACTCGCTACCTACCTACCTGACTAAATTAAAATTAAAAAACGGTGCATAATATGTGCCGTGACAATGAGAATAATTGCAAACAATGAAGAAATATTACAAATATTACAAAACATATTAATGACAGATGAAGTTTATTTTCACTTTAACGGAGAAGTTAATAGACAAAACTGCATACTTTGGGAATTAAGAATCCCAGAGAAATTCATGAACTTCTTCAATATCCAGTTAAATTGACAGTATGGTGTGGCTTCATGTCATTGTTAATTATTAAACCTTACTTTTTTGAGGATTTTAATGGTAATACAGTGACTATTGATGAAATAGATACAGGCGTATGATTCAAGAATATCTCTTGAACGAGTTGAAGACTTGAACACAGAGAGTATCTGTTCCAACAAGATGGTGTTACACCTCATGCAGCGAAGGAAACAATGGATGTTCTGAGAAAAAATTTCCACACCGGATGATTTCGCGCTTTGGTGATGTACCGAGGTTTCCCAGATCCACAAATCTAAGTGAAACTTGATTTTTTCTTTGGGGATATTCAATGCTTTACAAGAACTAAAACTCAAAATAGTTAAAGAAATTAAGCAGAATAACTCCGGAGGTGTAGCGCAAAGTGACAGACAAAGTCACTGAACGAGTACATTCATGTTTGAACAATCATGGATGGAAGGATAGTATGTATATGTCATAATTAATTATGTATAAAACTTTCGAGGTTTTCTTCAATGTTTTCAATTATTTTCATCCTTATAACTTTAATAGATTTTTTATTATTGATGTATCTAAAAGGGGTGTAACTAATGCGCCACGTTATAACAGAACACGCTCACTTCAACGATCAGTTTTATGCTGGTGTGGAGTATGACGAATGGTCGAACTCTTGGGTTTGGATGTACAACGACCGCACTACCGAAAGCAGCGAGTGGGATAGTCCGCCATCAGCAACACCGGGATGTGTACAAATCTCTCAATGGACTCAATACAAATTAAACCTTTTACCCCCTGATAGATATTGTGAAACTAAAATGCTGCTCTGCATGGCTGATCTTACTTAAAATAACAAATTGACTTAAATCTTTCCTAGTTTCTCATTAAATTACTTGAAGTTAATTCGTGACATATATTCGATATAATTTCCTTCCTGTTAAAAATCGATTTAATATATCATATATTTTGTTCACTAAAACATAAAATATAATAAATTACTTTTAAGCTACAATCTTCATGATATTTGCAGATATCATGAATACCCATTAAAATAGATAATAATTGTATCGTTTTTTCTCATATTCTCGTGGAAAAAGTAGGAGGAGCTTAACAAAAAGTCTGGTGGAAAGACTTAGAAAACCCAACGTGTGCACGGCCCTTAAAGCAAAAACTATACTGATATGAGGTTAGAATTTATGGGGATGTTCATGTGAAGTGACTGAAAGGTGAAGTTTTTTTAGATTAAAAAAGAGCCTTACTGGTTTCCTCACCAAAGAACTTTAGTTCGGAATTTCGTTCCAAATTTTAGCTCTAGGCAAAATATATTTAATTTTTTTTAAGTAGTTAGGATTATTAACTGCTCATATTTATTAATTTAGTCTTGTTTATTAAGAAGTCACATTTATTAACTAGCCATATAAAGTAGTCACGTTTATTAACTAGTCATATAAAGTAGTCACGTTTATTAACTAGTCTTATAAAGTAGTCACGTTTATTAACTAGTCATAGAAAGTAGTCACGTTTATTAACTAGTCATATAAAGTAGTCACGTTTATTAACTAGTCATATAAAGTAGTCACGTTTATTAACTAGTCATATAAAGTAGTCACGTTTATTAACTAGCCATATAAAGAAGTCACGTTTATTAACTAGTCATATAAAGTAGTCACGTTTATTAACTAGTCATAGAAAGTAGTCACGTTTATTAACTAGTCATATAAAGTAGTCACGTTTATTAACTAGTCATATAAAGTAGTCACGTTTATTAACTAGTCATATAAAGTAGTCACGTTTATTAACTAGTCATATAAAGTAGTCACGTTTATTAACTAGTCATATAAAGTAGTCACGTTTATTAACTAGTCATATAAAGTAGTCACGTTTATTAACTAGTCATATAAAGTAGTCACGTTTATTAACTAGTCATATCCATTAAGTTAGTCATGTTTACGAATGTCTAATAATTTAGTGACTCATAATAAGTTAAATAAAATATAGAAACCAAAACAAACTATTGTCAATTCAACGGTAAGCGTATTAATTCAAAACCTGTCGGTTCTCTGTAGATAAACTTTATACATGATGGAAAAGTTTTTTTACGGTTGACTGCCCCTTTACAGCTAATACTCGTGACTAACTGTGTTGTGGTTTGAAGTTACATTAAATACAGGACTATTCATTTTCTTTGCCTGTGACTAAATTGATTTGTCTCGGTCAGTGGCAACAATGTTGTATTTATTCATTTTATTGTGATTTTTGGTAAATAATGTGAACATAATATATAAAGTTTAGTTAATACATGGCTTACTTAATTATAATTAAGTAAGCCATGGTTAATAGTGATATGTATACTACAAATTCAATAATTGTTTTTACAAAGAAATAAATATAAATTCAAACACTTGCATTTTTAACAGCGCGGAAAAAAAAGCTCTTCTTAAAATGTGCTTACAGTTGCGTTTTTTTAATCGCTGATGGATAAATCACATTAAATTTTTACTTCAGCGATAAAAAAAACGATGTGTGAAACATTTTAAGAAGAGCTTTTTTCCGCGCTGTTAAAAATGCAAGGGTGAAGAGGGCCTTAACCATGCAATGAACAAGCGAAGAACAAATAATCCTAGTAAAAACTTCAATGAGATGAAAATGTCACTGAAGTTGTTCTATTTCCAAACAGTTTCCAAGGAAGAAGTGTAAGCACCCTGTATTATAATGTCTATCAATATAATTTTTTCCCTTTTTTTTCACTGCCTTTTAGTAAGTAAAATCACAGAGTTAGCTCTAAGAATAACCTTCGCACAATGGCAAAAATAATCACCCTCACTCTTTGCTTACCTGTTCTTAAACTATGTTCATCAGTTCAAAATCGTTTTACCTGTTAATAGTACAAAGGCGGAGAAAAAGAGACCAAGATACAGTGTTTTCGTCCATTGGCTAACGATTTAAAAGTATTTGAAAAAATGGAAACATTTTTGTGGCCTATAGTGTATAAGCATACGATGCTACCAAGCAGTTTACCTATATGCGGCTGAATTGGGGAAAATAGTATCGACCCCGATATACTTTCACATAATTTGGCCCTGGCCCCAATCGCCCAATAATTGATGCCCACCAACTTCATCATGCGGTCTCTTTTTCATTGTTTCTATAGGTCATCAATAACGCCTAAAAAGACTCAGTCCCATCCGATACAACAGCAGCCCACACCATGGTGGAATCAGGCATCTGGCGACCAAAAGGGCTCACAAGTCTCCAGAGCTACAGTCACACCAACCTAATCAATGTGACTTCGCTTGAACTCTTGTAAATCTCCCTGCCTCTGCTCAGCCGTATCTTCATTGAGGCCTCTGGAATTAGCTGTCTAGACTTATTTTAAATTATTTTAATCTTAGATCCATCTTTATTAGCGTCTATACTCTATAGATTGAAGAAACCCATATATTACACCAGTTTTTCTAGAGTTTCATTGTCGATTTCAGTGAATTTTCAGGGAAAAAGAATATAGGAGATTAAACATATAAATTTTTTATAATTTTTACTAATTAATTTTTACTAAATTCTTAAATATCTAGAAGCACTAGAATGATTAAAATTATCATGTTTCTTTTTCGAAATATGAAATTAATAAACTGTTAGAATATCACTACATATACAATTTTCCTTGCCAATATTATACCCACTTCAGAATAATGTTCCATAAATTTCTTCAAACTTACCTGTTTTATGATCAATTTAGTTAAATTGCGCATTTCACCGAAATTGTCAAATTTCACCTTCAAATCCCTCTAATAACTTTTCTCCCTTAATTCGAGAAGTAAATTCATTTTAATTAGTTCAGTTCTCTTGTGTTGAGGGATTAATGAGCTCATAATGCGATTAATGAGGCACAGCACCAGTCATTAATTAACTTTTGAGTCAGTGAGGAGACTGATAGGAGAATAGTCCTCTCCCTAATAAGCACCTGATAGGAGAATAGTCCTCTCCCTAATAAGCACCTGATAGGCAAGTCCTCTGCAGGCAAGCAGTAATTTAACAAGAACTTTTCAAAGGGAAGTCAGAAATATCGTAAGTTAGGTGTAACTTGCAGTATTCAATATACTGTCACATGCAATATACTTCTGAATAAGGAGTTATCTGAATAGAATGTAAATAAAGAAGTAAAAGGTATTTGTTAGGAACATGGAGAAGCTACTTGAACTTATTGAATGTGAAGAAAGTTAATTATAGACACAGCAATATTATAATATAGTAATTATTACTATTAAGGTAAGTGGTTCAGATTGCTTTCTATTTGACTAAACTGACTTTCATTAATGTCACTTATTTATGGGCAACAAGTTGATCATTAGAAAAGTTTTATGAATACAACCAATTTGAATAAGAAAATGAAATATAACATTTAAACCAAAAACACGACATACATGCACAGTTCTGAATGATGGACATTTCCTTACACATGCTGTTTAAATTTTATAGCTACAAGAAATCAATACTCAGATACAGATTTAAAACTCTGTTATAATCTTCTAAAGGTTGTGACTTTAAAAGAGAATCTCCACAGATTCGAAAATTTTATTATTAAGTCCATCCGAAAATGTCCTGTTCATTATCTCGACAAAAGTTGGAACAAAGTTCCAGATTTTTGGAAACTTAATTTAAAATGAAGAATTTTCTGTGGTGTATTGGCGATATGTTTGATGTTTTCACATGCAGAAATTAATCTTCATTTTCTTAATATTCATTTTACTAAATTTTGTTTAGTTTGAGTAAATTCATTTTCTGAGGATAAATACGCATGTTGATATTTATGAATTATTGATAAGTTGAGGAAAGCTCATGATAAAAATCTGAATACCATCTTTCTGATTATCAAGAAAATGTTATTTGATGACGTCACACTCCGTTAATTGTTGCCAGACGTGATAAATTAGATGCAAAGGAGTCAAGTGTGAATGAAGTACTGTTCAATTTAAATGCTATATTGCATTAATTCACTATTAATCTTGAGAGTATAATAGTGTTTTGAAGTATCAAGTAAACTAAATAAAAACAATTATCTTGATTTAGGAAATTGGACTGTTAGAGTATTCTTCAGAGCTGATACTGTACTTTTGTCTACCTATTTGATCAAAATATTTGATTTTATTATTATTTTTGGTACCTGAATTGACTAACCTAGTTTGTGTTTCTTCAGATGGTTACTATTCATTAGTCCGACACTTTTACAGTTTATTTTTTCTGATATAACATCAAATACATGTGTAAAAATAGGCGTGAAAAAAGATGAAATCACTCAAATCAGTGCTTCCTTCCACTGAGCGGGTCAAATAAACAATGAAGGCACCGCTCTTGTTTTCACTACCTATAAATGTTCTTGTCATTTTTATTTACATTTGCAGCATTGCGGAAAGTTATGTTTTGATAGAAATTTATTTGTAATTTTGTTATTCGCATAACACAAAAAGTGACATAGTCATTAAAATATGGTCATTTATAACTCAAAAGTATTAATTAGCGGCAGCGAAGTTATGCGCTTTACGAGTGCCCGTTAAGTTTGAGATAAAAATTATAGTTGAAAATTGGCGAACTATTAAATAATATAAGAAAAACGATTCAATTAATGTACACCCAGTAATTTCTATAATACTATTTTACATTTTTAGTTTAAATATTCGATATAATTAGTCACAAACAGTAGAACTTGTAGGAAATTTGAAAGATAGTTTAATGAACTCTCCACTTTCAAATAATTCGAACAAAGGACAGTGTTGACTGCGCTAAAAAGAGTCACGACAGGACATCATTCCGTGAGTCGATACTGCAACAACAACTTCATAACCAATCTCGTCAGTACTATCGACAAAGTGATCAATGGTGACGGCATTTGTGATAGGAAATGCAATGTAACTTTTTCCAATAAATTGGAACACTGCAGAGAAAAATGCACTTGCCATTAGTTTCGCCTAAATTGAACTTAATATAAAACAGTGCACTTTGATAGCGATTTGGGGCAAGAAATGAGAGAGGAGTAAATGCACATGGAATTATCTTGTATGCATATGTTTTATATGTAATACCTATCTAGTAATTAGAATAATAGAAAAAATATTCTTGAATGACTACTAATTAGACCTCACAATTCATTTATAATCATATTCCAAAAAGGTGTTAGCTGAATTCATCAGACTTACTGTAAAGAATAAATCAGAAAATATAAGCTCGTCTAAAAACTGTCTGGAGATAATAATTACATCTTATTTCTTTGAGATGTTAGATCGCATATAATACTGCCTCCTGTTATAAATGTTAAGTTACGTTCTAGAGTCTCTAGATTATAGACTAGAGTCACTAGACTCTGTAGTCCTAGACTATAGACTAGAGTCATTAGACTCTGTAGTCCTAGACTATCGACTAGAGTCACTAGACTCTGTAGTCCTAGACTATAGACTAGAGTCACTAGACTCTGTAGTGCTAGACTATAGACTGGAGTCACTAGACTCTGTAGTCCTAGACTATCGATTAGAGTCACTAGATTCTGTAGTCTGTAGCCGTAGACTATAGACTAGAGTCACTAGACTCTGTAGTCCTAGACTATAGACTAGAGTCACTATAGACTCTGTAGTCCTAGACTATCGACTAGAGTCACTAGACTCTGTAGTCCTAGACTATAGACTAGAGTCACTAGACTCTGTAGTCTGGAGTCATAGACTATAGACTAGAGTCACTAGACTCTGTAGTCTGGAGTCATAGACTATAGACTAGAGTCACTAGACTCTGTAGTCTGTAGTCCTAGACTATAGACTAGAGTCACTAGACTCTGTAGTCTGGAGTCATAGACTATAGACTAGAGTTACTAGACTCTGTAGTCTGGAGTCATAGACTATAGACTCTATAAAGTTGTGTTGCGGTGCAATGAGGAAATTAGTTATAGAAGTTGTCAGTAATTTTAAATATTTAGGGATTATTTTAACATGTGATTAATTGAGCGATACTTTAGACATTAAAAATAGCAATCACGCTTTTAATCGTATTATTGGATCAATGTTTAGGAAATTAATTTATGTAAATATAAATATATTTAATCTTTATAAATCGTATTGTAGCTCTTTTATTGGTTTTGAACTGTGTAATACAACCGTGGAGGTATTTCTTAGAAAATTATCGATAGCTATTTGCATATCATTTAGTTTTGAAAAGAATTTTTAGGTCTCCCCCACATATGTTGGTAATCATTTAAATTCTAATTGTGACATTCTGAACACTTTTACATCAGTACATTTTATCCATTTAGGAACATTTTAAGGCAACATCCATTTAAATTTTTCATTTGATTGTAAACTTGTGGATGCACCTATTTTTTATAACCTCAATTAAGTACATTTTTGAAATTGTAGCCGTTTCTGGCAATTCAGTATAAATAGGCCTGTTATCCCTTTAAATATTAATTTAACTCTATTTATTTCATTCATAAAAAGAGCATGGTCGCTATTTAATTCATATATTTAGTATGAAAAGCTATTTTTCCGTGTGAAATAGTTATTCACATTGGAAATTATATTTTCTATTCAATTTTAAATAAAAATGTTATTATTTCGTTAAAATAGTGTGAGTAAAATAATATAGATTCGAGTTTGAATTGGCAACTGTTTTTTTTTCTCATCCTAATTTTGATCTGTAAAATGTATTAGTAGGACAGTTGGGTTCAACATTGTTAGAGGTAACTGTTGTCTTCACGGGTTCTGCATAGCGTAACTTAATTTGTACACCTCTAATATGGAAATAGCACTTGCCATAGACATGTATCAGAACAAGTCGACTATGAGTGGCTTTAATTTTCTGGGCCGGTGGACACCCGTGAGGTGGGCCAACGTCAGGCCTGTGCTGGTCCAATACATCGAGATCAGCAATACAACGTTGGCCCAAAGTTTCGTTCTGTATTGGGCCGACATCGGCCCAACATTGTAATGTTCACTGGGTATAATACAATAGACATATAGTAATTACTGTAAAAATGAATGTCCACTCAACTTCTTCCTGACCAAACGCCCCCGTCAGGGGCGCGGTCCCTCCTCCGGCTCCCGACCACCGCAGCCCCTCTGGTGCCGAGCGAGGTTGGCCGCCGACTGCTCCCGCCTGCAAAAAATGCACATAACCCTCTTAGTTCTAAAACCCCTTACAGCTAATTCTACCCCTACGTCTTCCCCCCCCTCCACCCGTAACCCTACCCCTGCCCCCCCTACCAGTCCCCCCGGATCCCATACCTGCCTACAACTCCTTACATGCCTAGCATAATTTGCCCGACTAACTACCCTCCTACACTTATGGCATTCCCTCCTATTCCCATCTACTGCTACCCCCCCCACCACATGTTTCCATGTGGTTCTTCCTAGCCCCCTCAGTCTCTAAGCTTACCCCACACCTATCACAACTAAACCTAACCCTATCCTCAGCTAACCTATGCATCCTTTTCTCATGCACCACTAACCCCCCCCTAGACTTACATACCTTGTCACACCCTTCCCAGTGACACCTAAAACCCTCTACCTCTTCCCTTCTATCCTGAGCTACTACCCTATCTACCTTTTCTTCCCGTCTCCCCCATTCGTACTTATGCCCCTGCTGCCTCTCCCATAGCTCCAAATGCTCCCTCCTCTCCTTCACAATCTTCTTCCACCCATCCCTATCTCCCACTAACCTCTCAACATCCGTATAGTCCACACCTGCCTCCCTAAGTAACCTCTTCCAATACAGCCCCGTCTTCCTCTTCCTACCTTTCTTTTTCCCTAATCCTTCTAGTCCCTCATACCACCCTAACACAGCTGCCTTAACCTGCCTATCGTTCCCCATCCTCATCACATGCCCTAACCTTTCTAGTACCCTCACTTCTATCTTAGTCCTAATCGATCTAATCCCTAACCTGGCCCTAACATCCCACATATTCTCCCCCCTACTTTCCATTTGCCTTAGTGGCTCCCCATTCCTATTACTCCAAACATACCTATACTTCCTATCTATCCAACTCTGTAACTTCTTTATATCCTTCCCCCACCAAACCCTAACACTACAATCAAACAATAACCCACTCTCTACACAACCCTCTAGAATCTTACCCTGCCACCTCTTGCTTAGCCTAGATCCCTTTAATTGCCCCTTAACCTTAGCCCATAACCCATTTGCCCGTCTAATCCTATTCCTACTATCCTCTTCAGGTCCCATCCAAGATCCTAGCACCCTAATTCCCTCACTATCTCTATCCCCAAAAACTAAAACCTCTTCCTTATCTTCGTTATTCCTCTCCTCAAACTTACCCATAACCTCCTTAATCTTCCTAACTCCCTCTTCTAATTCTACCCCCTCACCTATAATGGTAGTGTCATCGGCAAAGAGTGACGATGTCAAGGTCAGACTCTTTGCCTCCGAGCACCCCTTTTCCCACCTACCTTCTCCCGCGAAAGACCCCCCCGGTATCCAGTGCCACTTTATTCCCACCCTTTCACCCCCTAGCTCCCTTCTAGCT